>JAZHYW010049541.1:0-35664 GCA_037355805.1 Ixodes ricinus | reverse complement strand
CCCGAACCAGTGTTGTACACGTTCCTCAAAAAGAGGAACGAAAAATCGTTCCTCGTTCCTTCAGATTTTTGGAACGCGTTCCCGTTACAAGTCCATCTGAGAGAAAGGAACTCGTTCCCGTTACTGTTTAAAAAATGTAACGTATCGTTACTTATACGTTACATTTGTATTTTTGCTAATTACCATATTTAATTAGATCAAACACAGTTTTTTTTCATCTATCCCATCAATTGGCAACATACAAATTTGAATGCCGTGATGGAAGGACGCCAGGAGACAAAAAAAGAAAAGCAAAGCTGAAGCAAGGTTCTATTTGTTGAGTTATTCACCTTTAAAAATCCCAGCATTTTACCATATCCATGTTTGTGGTGGGCGATTCAGACGAGCCAAATGTAGTGTTCGCCGGGAAACAGGAGCGGAGTCAATTTTATTATTCTTTATTAAAGGGTTACCCCACGTTGCACGGGCGTTTACAACCTTCCACGTTTAATCTAACAAAGTCCTTTGTTGGAACATAACAAGAGTTGTTTTCGATGTTGCTGTCCGCAAGACGATATGTAACATGAATGCAAAATAACAAACCATTAACCTATACACGGAATACAGAACTCCCTAGAGTTGCCGAGCATGAAAGAAAAATAAATAAACCTTATCCTGACATGTCCGATCGTCTTGCTTGATGGTGCACAAGTCAATCATTGGTATGTTATGTTGCCATTGCCCTTGTCTTGGACAGGTTTGAACATTGTTGACAGCCATGGCCAGAGACAGTCCACTTGGACGTCGGCACTCATTCTGGCAGTTATCACTTTACCACAGAAGACAAGAGGAGGTCCGTTGATGCAGTCCCAAGAATGCGCATCCTCGACACAACTACCGGGCGCGTATAGTTTCGTCGTCGTGAAGTAAAACCATGGGGCGGATGCGGGATCCCTGATTGGTTTTTTTGAGGCATGTCACAAATGCGCGCTCGCCGGCAGCAACCGCTGACTAACACCCCACATCATGGGTAAATGCGCGCCCGTGTTTCGCGCGTACATAGATGCCACCTCCTACATGGAGATGCCGCCTCGAGAGATTTGCTTGCTGGCTTTACGCGACCACCGCTTAGCGCTCCACCACGCGGTGTTGGGGTTTGTATTGGAAGCCAAACTTAACTGTTGTTTCCCGCCAAATATCGACAGCCGCAGCACTCGTGTCCCTTTGTAATGTGCCGCCAGAGACTTCCACCGCTTAGCGGCGTGAACGCGATTGGCCTTTTTTGAGGCATATCAGAAATACGCGCCTTGCCGACAGCTAGACATGCCACGGCGGGGTCTTCTTTTCTGCACGGATTTGATTGCTGGCATTACGTGGCCCGACGCTTTTAGCGCTCCACGACGCGGTGCTGGGGTTTGTATTCGCCGCCAAACCTAACCGTTGTTTACCGCCAAATGTTGTCAAGTGCACCGCTCATGTCACCTTGTGATGCGCCGCCAGAGACTTCCGCCGCCTAGCGGCGTGAACGCGATTGGCCTTTTTTGAGGCACATTGCGCGCCCCGCCGACAGCTAGACATGCTATGGCGGCGGCTTCTTTTCTGACTAACACACGCACCCCCTAGTTTAGGCGGTAGAGAGAGGAGGGGGGGCTCGCGGCCTGGATCAACGCGCGCCTGTGTTTCGAGCGCACAAAGATACCGCCCCTTAGATGACCCTTTCGCGCTCGTCGTTTGTCGTAGCTCACCTGCATCCGACTGTTACAAAGCGAGGACGCCGCAAAATAAACCCTAGAATAAGTAACAGAAACGTTACCGCGATTCTGCTCTTCGTAAAGATAATGTTATTATATTTTCAATATTTCCCTCTCGAAAATTAAGTAAAAACTTCCCCACTGGGCGAAAAAAGGAACGCCGTTCCTTCTTTCCTTCTTCCGTTCCTGTAAAAATGTAACGAGTTCCCGTTCCAGTTCCACCGTTGCAGAATGGAACGGCGGCGTTCCTTCGTTCCTCCTAAAAGGAACGCGTTCCAGGAACGCCGTTCCTTGGAACGCCGTTCCGTACAACACTGCCCCGAACCGACCGCGAGGAAACGCTCCAGCCAGCCGCCGTGCCCCACTGCCCAGGAGTTTTCGTTCCAGCGCGGCACCCACATGACGGTCGGCCAAAACGTCGACCCTCCTCCTCCTCCGGTACGGCCCCAGTCCAGCCCCGGCACTAGGCTTGGTGTGACAACTGATTAATCAGTTATCAAATACGGGCTGCGGTTGGGTTGGGTTTGATCACTGATTAATCAGTGATCAAACCTCTGCCTGGAAGATCCGTTCTTGATTTCGAACTCAGACCAAGCCATACATGATCTAAGAAATGACAACATACTAATACAGTGTAGTTTTTTTCTTGATGTGGAAGATTTGTTTTATTCAATACCTCATAACCATCTGTTCGTAGCTGTAAAATAATGTATCGAGGAAAATGGTACAGTGCCCTTCCAAAACAAATCTGGCCTACATCTTGTGTCATTCTTGAGCTATTGACATTCTATTTAGCATCCACACTTGTCTCATTTAACGGGAATACTTACCTGCAAAAGAAAGGAATTTGCATTGGATCATGTGTGGCACCAGTGTTTTGCGACATCGTCTTAACCAAATGCGATCGGGCCATCGCCCAGCGGGTACTCAACAACCAGGTGTCAAGAATACACAGCTATGTGCACGACTATCTTGTGCTACTAAAAAATAGACCTGATGCAAATAACGAGCCACATATCAACAATACACGTTCAACCTTCACTGAAAATGCAAAAGGACAGAACTTTACACACGAGCTGCTGCAGAAACTAGCCTTCAATTTCTTGATCCTACGTATGATTTTCCAACTAAATCACGCTTGCTAGATGTACATACCATGATCAAGAAAACATTTACTCCAATATGAGTCTTCCCATTCAAAACTCATTAAAGTGGCAATTATCAAAAAATTGTCTTAGCGCAGCCCTCCAGAAGTCATGTTACCACGAGGCGGCACAGAGCTTTAGGAGACAACTACACCGACTCCACCCTTTGGACATTCAAGTACCGCTTTGTAGGATGTTGTAGAAAGAATGATCAACTGCCACAGACAGAATGAAAAAGCCAAGAACATAGCACAACGCCCAGCTGTATTACCCTACATTCAACGGGTATCACACAATATGAAAAAAGTGGCTTCCTGGTATCAAATTCATGTCGTATTTTCAGCACCAGACAAGCTAAAGAAGTTGTGTCCTATGATAAAAATCCCCACAGTGAACGTAGCAATCGAATGCGACCAGAGACACAAGCAAACGTCACGAACTGTACCTCTGCATCGAAAGCCATGCGTTACGTATATATGAAATACCTTTCACCCGTGGCAGAGTATATGCCAACCGATACTTACAGCGACATAGGTCCTTCGAAGGTTCCGAGAGAGGAAATCAAGGGAAATATACCAGGCAATGAAGATCAAAGCAAAGAAGAACTCGTGTGTCAGTGCACCATCATTGGCATTAAGTGACAAAAACTTCAATATCTTAACTCTCCTACTTCAGGTTGTTTCATTGGTTTACTGTCAGCAAATTCTTCTTTCTTTCTTTCTGCTATTTCTTAGATTTTTTTTTCAACGTAACGCTCTTCTCTTTTTTTTTCTGTTATTTCTCAGTTCTTTAAACTTACCTTCCTGTTCCCATCAAGGACATTTCATTATGAGAATTTTTTCACGCGGAAAAGAAAGACGAGAGAGAAACGCTACCTCTTTCTCGTCTTCCGTGTGAATATTAAAACGACTGTTGTGAGTTGGCGCTTGTTCCGTCAGTGTGTACTTGACCTTCGCGCTATTTATTTCTAAAAGGTTATTTCTACTTACTGGTTTCTTAGAACTACAACGTCTGCGGTGTGAAAACAACACGGCAAACCAAACGCTCGGGGCGCATACAATGTTGGCAATGCCGCGAATAACGTCACATGCAAGCTATGGATTAATCGATATCATTGACATTTTGTGCGAAACAAGGCTGCCGATGTCTAGCATATAATTATAGATTTCCGCAGCGCTGCTGACTTTGAACCCGGCCATGACGGTGCTTTGCACATTTCGCCATTTGTCCGTTTGGGTAGATCACGTTTTACTGAAGTGCTAAGTTGACGCCGAGTGAAGCAGCTGACGCTAGTAATTGTCAGCTACGTCTCGCACAGGAAACAAGCTCCATTAAAACAGACGAAGTTGGAATGAGCATGTACATTCATAAACGTTGCTCTATCGCTCTAAAAAAGTCCGTGCGTCTATTTTCCCGCGCAGCACTCGGAGAGCCAATCGCCGCGACTTACGGGGGCAGCTCAGCGATGACGATGCCGAAACATAAGTTTAGACCAAAAAACGCAATCTGAGTTGTGGCATTAGGCAATGCAAAACGTCACGCTTGCATTGCTTAATGTCACAACTCAGAGTGCCTTTTGTGATCTAAACATATGTTTCGGCATCGTCATTCGCTGAGCTTCTTCCGTAAGTTGCGGGGATCGGCTTTCCGAGTGTTATGCGGGAAAGTAGTCGCACGGGCTTATTTAGAGTGTTGGAGAATATAAAAGCTTAAAGACGAGTCGTGAAAGCGTTTAGCAGCTAGTTTGGTGGAATAACTGATGGGAAGGAGCTCGATGATAGTTATAAAACATGGCAATACCGCATTAGCTTTTTTTTTTTTTTACTTTACAGCTGTCGTGCAAAACCGAGTTAAGATTTATTGTGGCAGATACGAGAGCATTCTGCATTCACACGCCTTATACACATCGCGCGCAGCAACAGGCCGGAGTGTGGAACACTCTGTGGAAGGTTAGTGCGTCTACTTTTCCGCACAACACTCGGAGAGCCCATCCCCGTAACTTACGGAAGAAGCTCAGCGAATGACGATGCCGAAAGATATGCTTAGACCAAAGCATGATAGCCTGAGTTGTCACATTAAGCAATGCGAAACGTCACAATTGCATTGCTTAATATCACAACTCAGATTACGTTTTTTTGGTCTAACCATATGCTTCGGCATCGTCATTCGCTGAGTTGCCTCCGTAAGTTGCGGTGATTGGCTCTTTGAGTGTTTTGCGGGAAAGTAGACGCACGGGCTTTTTTTAGAGTGAACCATCCGGCTTGCCTGGGAAGTGCCCATATAGACAGAAAATTGGAGACAAATACTTGTCCTCCGGATGGAAATTACGCACCGATGCCTTCAAACAAATAACCGAAAGTTTCACGCCAATGATTTTTGATAATGTGGTTGTTCATTTTAGATCAATGGCTGACCACATCTGAACATTAAAGTAAACACGTTTTATTCGGTGCCACATAGAAGTGTGTAACTAATTGAACGCCACCTAGACCATCAGAGAATGTGTAGTTATGTATCATATTTCGCCTAAATCATGCTGCAAGCGATAAATATGGTTAGTAACAGGAATTATCGATCTACAAAGTCAAACCGATTTCAGAGAATCTTGTTCTGAACACATTGAACATTTTCGCAGTTAGCATTTGCTTGTTTCATGTTATAAGCGAGTTAAAATAAAATAAGCATTATTTCCAGCAGGCGTATATTAAGTAAACCTTTGACGAAGAAAATCGAAACCGAAAAATCAATAGAAATCTAACCCCATTTACCTTTTTTCCGAAATAAAATGCAAATTCTAGATTTCACTACTACTTTTTATAGTCATAAATGAGCACACGAGTTCGCGTTGTGGCATTGGAACTCATTGTTACATCTTGCTATGAGATGGCAAACATGTGTATTATATTATCGCTTGGGGCTTTTAGAGAACTACTTTGAACTTCTGTATTTAATACATTTTGAATTGGTGTTTGTTTTCGTCACCTGTATTAAATTGCTACGACCTATGTCTAAATTTTTGCAATACAAAAAGGCATGAAACATCGTCGATCTTTAAGGTTTCTTTACATGCGGCAGGGACGAAGACAGTGATAACAAGAAATAGCATATAAACACATTCGGTTCAATAAGGTGCCACCTAGTGTCAACCGTTAGATAAAACACACTCAAGTAATACCCCATTTTACACGTGCCGTTTGGACGATCATTGAACCAACGATTGTTGGCATCTCCCAACTGTCATCGAGACCAAGCAAGTTGTCCTGTTTAACATTTATGTCTCGTTAATATGGACTCGGAAACAAACTTGGAAAATGCACGCATTTTTGTCTCATTATTACACAGAACTCACATTATGGACGGATTTTGGAGGGAACGAAGGTATACATATAAACAGAAAAGCATTGTACTAGGTGTTACACGATACATATGTCTAACAACCCCCAACTTGAGATACCAGTTGAAACCGAGACAAAACCAAAAACTGAGGTGACATTACTTTTTTTTAAGCGATTCAAATGAATTTATTGCATTCGTTTTATTTATTATAAACGTTTTACACAAATATATTGAACTTTCATTTCTTGTTAGAGTAAAGAAGCGATAATCGGAACTTTTTAAACGAATTTAAGTAAGAGAGACATAACAAAGGTATTATCGGCACCGACATCTCAATGGTCGCGCTCTGCAAGCGTGGGCCTCCGCGACGTGCTGTGAATGTTTTAGCGGCAGCTGCTCTGAATTATACCACTTTCGACAATATTTGCTGCTATGAGACTTTCTAGATTCCTCCCCCAATCTTGAGCAATTGCAAGTGCTTCGCGGGCGCTGGCCATCGGCGGCAATGTGGCGGACGCTGACATCTTCAGCTCTATCGGGACCACGATCGGGACGAACTCCCGTCCCCAGCTAACTGAGGTAGGCAAGCTCAGTTGAAGTCAATGATCGTTAGTGGCTCAACGACAGTTGGCGCCGCCAGGAAACTCCGGCCGATCGCTATTGAGCAAGTGTCCTTGGCCTAGTAACAGTTGAAAGCGCTCGTGTAACTATAAGTAGCCATAAAAACAAACGCTAAAAGTGGTCCGTCAAAAAAAAGACGACGATTTCTGCAACCGTGGTCGCGCGAGCAGTTTGGCGCGATTGGTATTTTCCCAGTTAGTCGAAACCGCGAACCTGGTACGGACCTCTCCGAACCAGAAAAAAAAAAAGAAACTTTCAGCCTTTCCACTTTGGTGAAGAAGGAAGACCAGTGAAGCTGTACGCTTGTCCCGTGTGTTTCTTCTTCGTCCTCGTCTGTTTTGCGCGCCGTTTCCTTCGATGAATTCCCACCAACTCGCCCAACTATCCATTCTTCTATGATAGCTGGAAAGGTTGCCGCCATTCATGAGTGACAGCGGCAACCAGACCGGTTGTCTGGTGGCCGCCGTCGCTCATAGATGGCGGTAGCTGTCCAGAATTTTGTGTAGTTTCGTGTGGACATTTGTTTGGTACCGGACACGAAACTGGGAAAACGATCTCTTAACAGCTCCGCTCTAAAAGCAGCGATTGAACAGGTTTAAAATCTTGATAATCGTGATACGACAGGTCCGCGGACCTATTCTATGGCGTTTGCCTCTCTCTCGTTATACACAACACTCAACAGGGCTGCGGACTCGTCCCCGGATATGTTCCTGTGGTCCGGGGACCAACTTTTGAGTTTTGTACGTTTTTTTTGCCACTAGGAACATTGTAAATTTTGAACTACACAAAAAAAAAGGTGATGTCATTGATGTCGTAGGAACACACCAAGGTCATCACCGCCGATGGAAGGAGCGTTGTTCCAGTCACAACCTATGTAATCCCGACCTGCCTACAGAAGAGTACGCCAGCACGCACCTTCTAGTACAGGCTGCGGCCGCAGCATTTCATCACGCTATGACTTCGTGGCGCTGCACAAAGTTTTTTTTGTTTTCTCGGGTATGCGAATGTCAATCGAAGGCGCGTAAGGCGCGGTGGCGTTATCTGGTCGCGACCTGCTGTCCTCGCGGGCCTCGCAGTATCTCGTCAGTCAGTGACAAATTCCTCACTAGAGGCGCCGGCTGCCAACAAAGTGGCTATTTATAGATTATCCGAGAACGCGCCTTATTTCTACGATGGCACAAGAGCAGTCGGGACCTTAAAAAACGCCCTTGCGCTTTCATGCCTGAAAAGCGCGCTCTTTCGATCCAAACAGACATGAGAGCGGTGCCGAAGATGCGTACTGCTGCAGTGTACAACCGCTGGCCCGACGCTACGGCAGGTGTTTTCGAAAACAGTAATCAGATATCACCAGACGCCCGCCGTGCGGACCGTGCGCTAGACAGGCAAGTTGTGAATTAAGTTTGAGTCGCAGATAAGCCTTTGCTGAGCGCCGCCAACAGCAAAGCGAGACACTTCATCGGCGACAGCGTCTTCCATAGGAAGCCATTCTGTGGGCAGGTCAGGATTACAGAAGGTCGTGGTTCCAGCAGCCAGGACGATATGTGACTAATGAAAACGCGACACTTTGTTGAGATTGCAAACGCTGTTATTACAAAATGTGAATGCATTCGTAAGTGATGAAAGCAGATAAGGGTAATCAAAAAATGTCAATTATTCGCGAAGAGGGAACATAATACTGCAACAGTCGTCTCAAAAACAACGCTCTATGTATGTTTTTTCGTTTGTTTTTGTATTTCGCTGGAGTGATGTGTTCGTTCGTCAGCTCTAGCGAGCACGCGCTCGCTGGGTTGAATCTAGCCCGGGCTGAATGGGCAAAGCCGCACGCATTTTAGAAATGACTCCGCGGTTCCACCGGTCGAAGGCGCCAGGATCCTTTGCTTGCTATTGGCTGACAGTAGTTCTGGTTTCGGAACATGCTGCTCCCATCGAAGGAGATGACCACGGGGTGTTGAGATCTTTGTCATATTTTTTTAATTAGAAACTCAGCCACGTTCGCCATGATTAAGGAATTTCTAGAATGCTTAGAGACAGCAGAGTGAGTAACTGCCATATTTAGGTGATCTCAGAAACCTCCTCAGGGCATCTTTAAGGGTGAGCAGAGTCTAGAGGGAAAATCGAAAATAGCCAACACCGACAATCCTCGAACACGAGCATGAAGCACGCGCGGGTACCTTTAATAATTTGGCAATCATTAGAGAGTTTTAGTAGATCGTTTTGATGACTCCGATAACGATACCCGATACTCTGCCTCCGCCTTTGCGCTTACATATACAGTATCGTTATCGGGGGTATCGGAGTCATCGGAACGATCTACTAAAACTCTCTACTGGCACTTACTTCACGAGCACTGATAGTCTGCACGCCTGCCAAATGTAGCATCGCGTGCCTGCTGCACTTGTTTAAGACTTGCCGGTGTCGGTTATTTCTGTTTGTCGCTCTAGTGAGACTCGGGCATAAGTCATAGTACACCCGGCAATGCTACTCAATATTGCTCCTTACTACGAAAGGAGTAGTTTCTAGTTGAACGTAAATGTTTCGAATCGTTACTCTTCGCATACAGAATCACCCAAGTCTCTAAACGCATATTCCCAGTTCTCACCAAAGATTTGATTCAATTATTAAAATTTCTTCCCCGCGACTTCTCTATGGGAATGTATTCGAGCATACCACGATTAACAATTTCTTATACTTCATGCAGGCCTTTTGCAGCCCAGCTGTAATATCTACTTACACTCGTTGATAACCGGAGACCGCAATATAAGTATACGGAACAGTTCAGTTACGTGGCGCTGCGCCGCTGCATATAGGTATGTCACCAAATGACAGGGGATTTGTAGTTTTGAAGGTATCGAAAATCGGCGGATCCATCTTCCCAAACAGGTCGATGTGCCACCTCCTACTGATGAACAAAGCACCGACAACTGAATACAAAAAATCGTAAGGGTGCAGGCGAGCTGGTGAGTATTAACCATGTTGAATTAACCTGAGACGGCGGTAGAGTATGAGACGCCGTCCTGTCTATTCTCTGTCCCTTCTACGTTTTGATGTTTCTTCTCTACCCCAGTCTCAGGTTAATTCAACGAGGTTAACTGAATACCTCCTAAGAAAACTGATCACTCGGCCCTCTTCTCATCTTGATCTTCTGGCAGCGGAGTTTGAAGGCAGAATAGGCGCACAACGAATTCCCGGAAAGGGGAAGAGCTGTCTTCAGTTCTCGGCTGGTTTTCTCTAACAATGGGCATTGAAGAATGAGGTCAACAGCGACGGGTCGATCGAATTGTCAACATGAAGCAGCGACATCAGCGTACCCCATCCTCTCCCTTCATTGTCGGAAACGATTTCTCCTTAATTTCGAGACCTCGTCCACAGCAGTGGACACAATGGCGATTTATATTCTGCTCAAAGCTCTGCGTGACATTGTAGACGTCGACAGAGTTGTAATCCTAACGAACTCTCTTATCAAGCATCAGGGCGTCCGTTACGCCGCCGCGGCTCCTCTAACTTTATTAGGAACGATCGTGCAGATGTCCTGGTAGTTTATATATATATATATATATATATATATATATATATATATATATATAGTGTGTGTGTGTGTGTGTGTGTGTGTATATATATATATATATATATATATATATATATATATATATATATATATATATCGGAAAGCATGGAGGGTTGCTTTAATCGATGGGAGACACGGCGAACGGGCAGGAAACGCGCGACATCGATACAGCCGAAAGCGCGCCGTCGTTGGTTAAGTTCGAAGGAAACAAATGTTTGTGTGCGCATTTGGCGGGTAAGCAAAGGCAAGAGGTGCGCAAGAAGCAGAGAAACTTGCACGCCGTATAGCCAACTTAGCTGAGCACCGTAATTGGTAAAGGCTGGGAAAGAGGTAGTCGTGCTACGCACCTGTGGTATCTTAAAAAACGATTCGAATTTAATTGATAAAATAGGAAGTTGACGGGTTCGTCTGCAAACTGCCATCTGTTTTAGATTTTTCTTTTGAAACTTTACTGCTGCAGACATTAACGTGTTTAGAGCACTTACCTACAATGGCAGCATGCTCCTTTGTGCTTGGAACGAACGAATGAAAGGTCTACTGCAAACATCTGACCGACGCAGTATCTCTACTTGTGCGAGCAAGCACGTGAAATTAAAGCTTGTCAAGGCTACATTTACGTGGTCGTTGTGCTTGCACTCATGGCTGATCCTACATCACTATTCTGTTGTCTTGGACAATACCACTTCACTAGTGTGCGTGCATAGCAGGCCAGAAATGGGAGGTAAGCTACATCCGCGGGTGTATTTTTGTTTGTTTTGACATTTGGAAATACTTTCAGGGTGAAAGAATGTATTCATCAAATATATTCGGAATAAAACTACACTGGGTTTCCCTTTTGAATATTTTTTAGAATCCTCTCCAGATTGCGTTTATTAATCGAAGAATGCATTGCCCTAAGTTAATCGAGAAAAAAAATGGAACAGATATACGAGATGCCATTTTCGTGTCTCGCGCGTTTGTGTACAATATACATTAATGTATCGTTTTTATGAATCGCCTTATACCCGTGCCAAATGGGCAACTCGAATGCCATTTACAATGAATGACATTTGTGTGATCGGCGAATCAGCTCGCAATTTGTCGCGCGTGGAATGCGCTACGCCCGGAGTGTCGCGCGCTGATTGGCCGATCACACAAATCAATGTCATTCGTTGTAAATGGCATTTGAGTTGCCCGTGTGGCACGGGTATTAATAAGGATTCCCCACTATGTGGACATCATTGTCGGAGACGAACTGGGAAAATACATGCGTTTCTGTCTCGTTATTATGGACAACTCACAGTACAGACGAGTTTTTGGGAGATTGGAGGTGTCCATATTAAAGAGTCATCACTGTACGTCGTTTCAGCTAACGTTGAGAAAAGCTCTAATTACTTGCGTCAACGGCGCAAGTAATTAGACCTTTTTCATTTTATGACTGTGTCACTTGTGATAGAACACTGCAGAACCACGATGAACACCATTATGTTGCGCTTTTGGTGCAGTTTGATTGGTCCCATCAGCCTACTGCGTCACTGCGTCTTGATAAAAGGTAAGAGGAAGACTGACACTGCAGCAGGGACGCCTGAATCATGTGTATTTGCTCACGAGCAAGATTGTGTCTTGAGTAGTTCGTGTATTTTATGTAATTGCGATCCTTTTCACGAATGCATTCCTTAGATTCATGCGTCGAAAGTTGAAACCACCCTTCGCCATTTCCTCTTATCTCCTCAACCTTTGTCAGTTTCTTCCATGCTATTACACATTTTCTCCATTCCCTTCTTCACTTTTCGTCGTAATATTCAATAGATGTTTTCCTTTATAAGCTTTGTTCTATCTTTCAGCCCCCACCAATCTCACATTCCAAAGCAAAAACAATTTGTTTCTACATAGTAAAAGCAGAAAAATAAAGAAGATCACCCTTTGCCGTATTATAGGGGTATTCACTGGACGCCATATTTGAGGGTGGTGTTTGCAGAGCATGTTCAGAAAGAGCTCACATTAGTACCCTGTGTAAACCGGCAAACGTGATTCTGCAAAATGCACGTTGCAATAGAATAGCGGAATCTCGCCGACAGCACGCGTTCCTGCAGCCGCGCACACAGCAGCAGCCAGCGAATACACCCTAGAGACCTTTTTAGCATAACCGCATACCAGCGCCTAATTGACGTGACCTCGTCCCGGTGGATTTTTAGATTGCCCGCTTACACAGGGTATGCAACCGCCAAGGGAATGGACAAAAAGGCTAAGGAACGGACGTCGTGCGTAAGTAAGTTGAGAGGGCTTTTTTTTTCCCCGTGTTACAATTCCCAAAATCTGCGGTTGTCAGGTCATCACTGCGTTGTCGTCGTGTGCACAGCAACTCGAAATCAGAGCAAGCGGCCACGTGGCCGCTTGCTCTGATTTCGAGTTGAGGTGATGTACGACGCTTATAATTCTCGAAATGTATTGCTGACTGTCATGGTCTAGAAAAAAATCTAAGGCAAGTTTATTCAGTTATTAACGTTAGGGAGTGATTCTTGTTAGTGTTTAGCGAAAGTAGAAAAATCGTTTCATAACTGCTTTAAGGGCGAACGGAGTATAGCGTGACAAATCAGTGATAACACAGAATGTGACGTGGTAGTCTAGAGAATCTGGGAACAAATGTGTATGCTAGATGGCGGAAATGGTATCCGTTTGAGCTTTGCTGAAATTGCTGGAGTCCGCGAACGACGTCGTGCCTGCTATAGTTTTATTAAAGTCCCTCTATCCTGGAAAAAATGGCGCCATTCATTGTTGTGGAAATGCTCGAGACACGTCCCGCGCGCCATTTCTGGGAAGAACATTGCGTGTGAAATCTAGCTCAGTGCTGCGCTGTGCCGCCATAATCTTCCCAAGGGCTGCACGTTGCACGTGCCTCGTGCATCGACGCACCTTGCACTACTTATGAAACATGAAGGGGCTTCAATTTTTATCAGCCCAGAGCGACACCTTCCTGGCTGAGGTGGGCGCGAAAGAGACCCTTTCCAAAATTCAGCCTGGCCACTTTGATGACTACCGTCACTTACGTGTGTCATCCGTACATGCAAATTGCGGTCTTATGGTGGATGCTGAAGTATGAATTTAAAGGCGGGCACCTGTGCTAAACTTATGCGGAGTTTGAACATTCTAGACGTTAGTTCGTTGTATTGGTGTTCGTTGTCACATTGAAGAGACTTATAAGCTTCTGTGCACTACGCATCTCAGGGTGCCATGTAAATTTTAGGAACGCTCTGCTTCGGCACGCCACAGACAGCTCATGCTCATGACAATGAAATGTAGTGGTTGTTATGAAGAGTTTTATTAAACTAAGCGCCTCGTGCAATGGGGAAGTTGCTTGACACCATAAGAAATAAAACAAATAGAAAAACCGTCTACAGCGAACACCGTAAATTTCGTACGTCTGCCGTTGATGAATAAGTACTAGATATTGACCCCCATTAGCATAAAAGCATGTGGACTAATATTGGGGCCACTAGCTGGCACTGAATTCGTGAACGGGTTATTGTTGGCCGCCTGTTGGCGATTGGGCAGAGTGTGAAAGGCCAGGAGAAGTAGACTACCAGGGATTATTGCGTGCATGGCCGCAAGCGGCACTCGAAAAAGAATCCTCTGCCGCCATGAGACTCGAACCTTTCCTGCAGAGCCTCCCCGCTCATTTGAGGACCTGGGAGCAACCGTCGAATGCTCCGTGTCAACGGTTGACCTCGCAGACTTCTGTCGTGCACGGTTGGATGTCTTGTTTGCGGTTGTGATCTTCTGCGGCGGGCTTGTATATGCGACGTTCTCCGAACCTGTTGGTTTTTGAGACGCAGTAGACAATGCGCCGAGAAAGTGAGCGAGAGGAGGAGGCGAGAGCCCGCGGGCACGTCAGAACGCCGTGCTCTGGTTGGAATGATTAGTGGGTCGACCGAAAGCTAGCAGCCTTTGTGTTCGCAATAAAGTTATTACAATGCACTCTAGAGGTTCAAGTGGCGCTAGTGTCTACGCAAATTCTGGGAGGGAGATTGAAGCAGACAGCAACCAGTCTACTTTACCGTTGCTCCTGGGGGTTTCTATTAGAAAACGCTAGTGCTTTTTGTCTCTTCGCTGAAAATGAACATAAATAACTTTGGTTATTTGGGTCCTACCGAAAGGTCTGTACCTTTATTATCGTTCTACAAGTGTATTTGCGTTAGTTACAGCATTTGTTTTTACCAGTAAACGAAAATCGACTTTCGCCATATATCTGGCGCGAACCTCTGTTCCTTAGCAGATATGTAAAAACGAGCGACTATTCTAAGCAAAATAAGAATCGAAATGAGTGTAGAGTGTTTTCAAGATTCGCCAGCATTCCGTGATGCTTAGATATTGCTAATATGCAAATCCTTTGACATATATAAAAATGACCCCGTCCTTTTCCAGTGGTTAAATCAATCAAAAAGTAAAGAATAAAGTACGTGGGCCATGAAAGGTTTGTCTTTTTTGTTATTTCCTACGTGGGGCAGCTTTTATTTGGCAATTGTTCTCTGGGTTCTCATATTTTCAGAAATTTAAAGTGTGCGGCCGGGTGATGTTCTGAACGCAGAACAAGCATCTTCGCTCATGCTCATGAGCAGAAAGTATAAAGCTGGACTTATTTATTGCAAATCAGCCTATATTGCGTTGCCATCAATTTGTTTTGATCATCTGCATGCACACTTAGTTACTGATCCAGTCTTACTGCTTAGTTCTTGCCGTCTCTTTGGTTTTCCACATGTCCTTCGTTTGGCACGTATATCCTCCATGCTGGAAAACACCGACGCCGTGTTCGCGCTAACAGTGTGCGAAAGTGCACATAAATAGATATACGAAGCAGTTTTAGCACCGTTTTTAATACCATAAACTTGCGATAAAAACGCCGTAACTGACCAATTATTTTGTCTGCGTGACTGAATAATGTCCCAAGCTACGTAGTACGTACGAATTATTCGTGATATTTGCTCTTATAATCAAGCGCAGGGAAAAAATGCCTCGTTTTTTCCCATTGAAATACATTACCAGAAGTCAATTTCCGACTGTTTACCTTCTGCTTCCATTCGCAACACCACACTGACGCCATTACCTCTTAGCCGGTAACGGTTAAGAGTTAAGTACGCGCTCCGCCTCCGTCTCAAGCTTTCTGCCTTCGGTCCTCTGGTCCTTGAGAAAGAACGTGGGTTGGTACCCGTTGCCGACACCATGTAACGGCCCAGAGCGTGGGCCGTTACATGGGTCACTGCGGCTGCACGACAACTCCTCGGCGCCCGTTTATTCTTACATTCTATAGGCGCGTCTGGTGCACAGTTGCCAGACGTGCACATCGCGCCGCTACAGGTAACACTTCGTTGCACGGGAAGGCGAAGCCCGTGGCATAAAGCCCCTCTTGAGTGGGAAAAATGTCGACACTCATTTGTTGTGGAAATGCTCGAGACCTGTGCCGCGCGCCAGTTCTGGCAAGAACATGGCGTCTGAAATCTAGCTCAGTGCTCCGCTGTACGCCATGGTCTTCCCAAGGGCTGCACGTAGCGCGTGCCTCTTGCATTGCCGTGCCTTGCGCCACTTTCTGTGACGAGGCCACAAGCGCACGCTGGAGGCGGAGCTTCCACTCAATTCTTAGCCTGTCACCGACTAGTTCTTTTCTTAAACATAAAAAAATAAGTCACGGAAATGCAATTTTACAATGAACATTTCATATGTCAATCATCTGCCCAACGTATGAGAGCCGAGAAAAGGTGCGTAGACGCTCTTTTCGCTTTCGTCGGCGTAAATATCGCACTAAAACTCTTTCCATCGGAGTTTTTTTTTATGTTTATATAAAATCTGCTACGAGCAGCGTGCAAACTGTGCACTCCTAACTTAGCATATACATTTTTTTTCTTATTTTTTGTCGCTCTGTCTTGCCTTTTTCACCGAGAACAGCGCCGCTGTATGCCCGAACACGTGATGTTTTCCCGTCGCCGTGTGTAACTCGGGGGCAGAGGAAGAGGTTCGTCTGGCACTGCTGTCCTATCAGTGAGGAGACGAATGATGCGGCAGCGTTTGGCTGGCAGTCAGATTGTCGGCTTCCGTTCACGGTTAAAGACCGGATATGGTTAAGTACCTAGCATATAAACACATTCTGAATTTTAAGACATCCCGTTGTTCTCGTCGCATCTTCCCCCGTATTGTGACATCTTCCCCTCAAAGTGTGTAGATACAACGGGAAGAATAGTCCTAAAGCCGGGGTCGCACTGATCATACCTCATACAAAACAGAGTCTGCGAACACGAATTATTGCAATATCCGTGGTTCGAATGTCGCGTGCCTTGAACTCATTGCCATGAGGCATTCGATGCACTGATCTCGCGGTGACTCGCGTTCAAATCTGCAGACTGCCTTTTGTATGATATACGAGCAGTGTTACCCCTGCTAAGATTACTATGTATGCTTCGTACACTTTAACCGTTCTAATCCCATTAGTCTTTGACAAAATTCCTGTAGGAGCACTTCTTTTTCAGCAGCTTGACGCCGGCCATTGTGTTATTTTAGTCTTGTTTTTTTTTTACGGTCTCGGTTAAAAGTTTATGCCAGGAGTTCAGAGAACAAAGTCTTTCCAGGCCAAACGCCTACATTATATTCTAATCCACCTTGCGATGGTCCGCAGCGGACGCTACGAGCCTTGCAAGACAATCTAAAGCTATTCAGGCGTCACGTGACCTTATGGAGGGGAGGAAGCAGCGGCGCGCGTGGCACTTAGTCGCAGCCGATACGTTCTTAGTGCTGGATTTCCTAGGTGGTCCGCAGCGGTTCATCTTGAAACAAAACGGAGTACAGTAACTTCCCGGAGGCAGCACGCGGACAATGGGTTAAATTCCTTTTCGGGAAGTTCCGCGCTGCAAGCAGAGACCGATCCTGATTTGCATAACCAAGGGGCCTTCGGCGTACGTGCGCACCAAGCAGTTCCGTTTGTAAATATAAAGGCAGCCATTCTACCGTAATCCAGTTGGGACTAAAGCGGACTATCACACAAAAAATCCTAATAAAAATATTATTTTCGGTCTAGCTTTTGCGGTGCTGCGCACAACTGCGGTCGCTTTCATTTCGCCAGCCGGATTCGCGGAGGTCTTTCTTTAGTAGAGTTGCAGCTAGCCGTTGCGGTAGTTTGTCATTTCTACGGGCTCCCGGTCGAGAAAAGAGAAGGGAGAAAAAAAGTGAGCGCGCGGAGAGGAAAATAAGGCAACCTTTGATTCAACGAACGCGTCTTCTCATTAATCTCTCTGCGCCTCACGCGGCCCCGAGCAACCTGTGGCGCTCGGACGGCGATCAATGAACGCACGGTCGGGGAATCGTGCCGCCCGCACGCTCGCCGTCGCTTGCAAACGCAGCAGCAACGCGATTGCTCACGACGCCTCTCTTTTCTTCGTTGGACGGTCTACGAGGTGAAGCGCAAAGTGCTTCGTGGGCTCGCCCACCGCTGGCAGGTCCTGGACCCAATATTGTCACGAACGGAGGTGACACGAAGACGAGCAGTGAACTCAAAAATAACGGTTTAATAGGCGAACTTGTGCCAACCAAAAATAAGTAAACGAACGAAAGAGCGTCGAGGCAGCAGAAAAGCAGGCGGCGATTCGGCGGCGAAACAGAGCGCGCGGGACTCTGACTCGACAAGGTCGCGGGTAGCTGCTTATCTACAGTGCGTCGCTATCTCGAAAGTTCGGCAAAGGAGGCTCGGGCGTCGCGCGCTCGGGGCGAGGATGAACTGGCACTTTCGAGAACAACAAAGCAAAGGGAAAGTTACAACTAGTGCGAGAATGAATGGGAATCTTCTAGAAGACCGTGACCGAGCGTTGCTTTCTCGGCTCTGCGGGCGGCATTATCCCCCCTTTTAAAAGTGCATCGTCCCGATGCAACGTGAAAGGAAAACAGAAATGGCTAAACATTTTTACGGTGAAATGAAATAAACATGCGGTGCTGCAATCCTATCGCGCGTAGAACGGCTTCAGTCGAACTACGTGTACGACTTCGGGTCGTGGTCGGCGGCGTCCTGATGGTCGGGTTCCGTCGGGGAGCACCTCGTAGTTCAAGTCCCCGAGGCGGCGGATGACCTTGTAGGGTCCAAAGTAGCGTTTTAACAGTTTCTCGCTGAGTCCGCGGCGGCGAATGGGCGTCCACACCCACACCCTGTCTCCGGGCTGGAACTCCACGTCGCGGCGACGGAGGTTGTACCGGCCAGCGTCCACACGTTGCTGGTTCTTTATGCGAAGGCGAGCTAGCTGTCGCACCTCTTCTGCTCGTTGGGTGACCAGCTGGGCGTCGTCGGTGCCGTCGTCCGTCGGGTCGTGGGGCAGCATGGCGTCGAGCATCGTCGTCACCTTTCTGCCGTGCACCAGCTGAAAAGGTGTAATGCCGGTAGTTTCTTGAATCGCCGTATTGTACGCGAACGTGACGTAGGGCAACACTTCATCCCACGTCTTGTGTTCCACGTCCACGTACATCGAAATCATGTCGGCGATGGTCTTGTTTAGTCGCTCCGTCAGCCCGTTGGTCTGCGGGTGGTATGCCGTGGTCCGGCGGTGGTCGGTGTGGCTCAGGCGGAGTATCTCTTGTGTCAGTTGCGCCATGAACGAGGATCCTCGGTCCGTAATCAGGACTTGGGGAGCGCCGTGTCGGAGGACGATAGACTCCACGAAGAACTTGGCTACTTCCACGGCGGTCCCCGACGGGAGTGCTTTGTCTCGGCGTACTTGGTGAGATAATCAGTTGCCACGATTATCCAACGGTTTCCCTGCGTCGACGGTGGGAAATGGTCCGAGAAGATCCATTCCAATCTGCTGGAATGGTGCAGTCGGGGGCGCTATCGGTTGCAGGAGACCTGCCGGCTTCGTCGGTGGTTTCTTGCGTCGTTGGCATTCGTGGCACGAACGGACGTAGAGGTGGACAGTCTTCGGGAGCTTGGGCCAGTAGTATTTCTCTCGGATCCGTGCAAGAGTCCTACTGTAGCCAAGGTGACCAGATGTTGGGTCGTCGTGGCACGCTTGGAAGATCTCTTCTCGAAGACTAGTAGGAATCACCAGGAGCCACGTCGAGTTGCTGTCCCCGAAGTTCTCTTTGTAGAGGATACCTCTCCGGACGGCGAATCTTGGCAGGTCACGTGAGAAGGCTCGGGGAATCGTACCCCCTCGTCCCTCCAAGTGGTCGATCAGTGCACGCAACTCAGGATCGTCCCGCTGGAGCGCTGCCATACCGTGAATGCTCACCGCGCCAAGAAAGTGGTCGTCGTCGTCGCCGTCGTCTTTGGCACATCCGGTAGCTGACTCGACAGGGGCTCTGGACAGGCAGTCGGCGTCGCTGTGTTTTTGGCCTGACTTGTAGACCACGGTCACGTCGTACTCTTGCAGTCGTAGGCTCCACCGAGCGAGACGTCCCGATGGATCCTTCAGGCTCGCTAACCAGCACAACGCGTGGTGGTCGGTGACCACCCGAAATGGGCTCCCGTACAAGTACGGGCGGAATTTCGTGATGGCCCAGACGACGGCCAGACATTCCTTCTCGGTTGTCGAGTAGTTGCGTTCCGCGTTCGACAGCGTCCGGCTAGCGTATGCGATCACGCGCTCCGCACCGTCTTGTCGTTGGACCAGTACCGCTCCGAGGCCTGTATTACTGGCGTCCGTGTGAACTTCCGTTTCGGCTGATTGGTCGAAGTGGCCGAGAATCGGTGGTGACTGGAGCCGTCGCTTCAGTTCGTCAAATGCCTGTTGTTGTTCTCCACCCCATTCGAAGTTCACGGCGTCTTTCGTGAGGTGCGTGAGCGGCGCAGAAAGCTTTGCGAAATCCCGAACGAATCGCCGGTAGTACGCGCAAAGTCCCAGGAATCGTCGGACGGCCTTTTTGTCGGTGGGCGGTGGAAAGGCCGCTACGGCGCGAGTTTTCTCAGGGTCAGGACTTACACCTTCGTTGCTCACAACGTGGCCCAGGAACTTCAGTTCGCCGTAGGCAAACCGGCACTTCGTCGGCTTGAGGGTGAGTCCTGCGGTCCTGATTGCCTCAAGAACGGCTCGAAGGCGTCGCAAATGCTCGTCGAAGTTGGCCGAGAATACCACGACGTCGTCGAGGTAAACGAGACATGCTCTGCCACTTGAGGCCTGCCAGGACGGTGTCCATGACACGTTGGAACGTTGCCGGCGCTGTGCACGAGTCCGAAGGGCATCACCTTGAACTCATACAGTCCGTCGGGCGTGACGAAGGCAGTCTTTTCTCGGTCCCGTTCGTCGACTTCGATCTGCCAGTAGCCACTCTTAAGGTCCATCGACGAAAAGTACCGTGAGTGGCGCAGCCGGTCCAGCGTGTCGTCGATGCGGGGGAGCGGATACACGTCTTTCTTCGTCACCGCGTTGAGCCGCCGGTAGTCAACGCAGAATCGAAGCGTTCCGTCCTTTTTCTTCACCAGCACGACTGGAGAGGCCCACGGGCTGCTCGAAGGCTGAATGATGTCGTCGTTCAGCATCTCTTGCACCTGTTCCTGAATGGCCTCTCGTTCCTTTGGGGAGACCCGGTACGGCGGCCGATGCACAGGAAGCGCGTCCTCGTTGGTAATGATGCGGTGTTTAGCAACTGTTGTCTGGCGCACCCTCGACGTCGTCGCAAAGCAGTCGCCAAACTCGGCGAGGAGGTCTCCGAGCTGTCGTCGTTCCGTGGCGCTGAGCTTGGGGTTAACGTCGAGCTGCGGCGGTGGTGTACTGTGCGGCTGACACGGCGAGGGCTCGTCGGAGATCGCGGCGATTTCGGCGTCGGCCAGGAGTTCCTCAACGTGTCCTACGGTGGCACCTTTCGTGAGGTGCTGCGCCTCCGGTCGAAAGTTCGTCACGAGGACCACAGTACGTCCATCCTGCAGCTCCGTTACGCCCCTTGCGACGCCTATTCCTCTTCCGAGAAGCAGTTGGACGCTGCCCTCCAGAAGGACTTTCCCGCGGGCCACTGCATCGGTCACGACGGGCACAAGAACACTCGACCGTGGCGGCAGGTTCACGTGGTCCGCAATGACTCGGACGGCGGCTGGCGTCGTTTTGGGTCCCTCCGGAGGTAGAACGGGCTTTCGCAGCGTCAACCTGTTTGCGCCAAGGTCGATCACGGCACCGTACTCACAGAGGAAGTCCATGCCAAGGATGACGTCTCTCGAACAGTCCTTGAGGACGACGAATTTCACGGGGCAGGTTTCTCCGTGGATGTTCACGCGCGCAGTACACCTTCCCACTGGTGTGATGAGATGTCCGCCGGCGGTTCGTATTTTCGGACCATCCCACGGCGTCATCACTTTCCGAAGACGGCGAGAGAGCTTCCCACTTAAAACGGAATAGTCTGCTCCGGTGTCGACGAGTGCCTTCGCGTCGTGGCCGTCGATGGTAACGTCGAGGTTATTCGACACCGTCGCAGAACCGTCGTTCCTATCCGTCTCGTCGCTAGTGTGGGAGCCCTCCGACGTTTGTGGAGGATATTGGCGTCGTTCGTCATCGGCAATACCACCTCCCGGTATTGCCGCACTCAGTTTTCCCGGCGAGGCAGGGGGGACAGGCTTTCTCGGCGGGACCTACGATGAGGCGATGCAGGGCGTTGTGGTGACGGCGATCGGAAACCGCGGCGGGGAGACGGTCCCGGGGATGGCGACCGGCGGAGGTATTCGTCGATGTCCCGGGGTCGCTCGCCGTAGCGTGGTCGCGGGTCGTCGGGGTGGAAACCGCGTAGCCCCAGCTGTCGGTACGGGCAACGGCGGTAGACATGGTCAGCTTCCCCGCAGTGGTAACAAAGCGGGCGTCGGTCGGCCGTTCGCCACACGTCGGTTTTTCGCGGCGAGGGTCTCTCCGGGCGGACGTGCTGCCGTTCTTCGCGTCGTTGGAAGTACTGCGGCGCTGGAGGTTCACGTCGTGGCGGCGCCGTAGCCTGGCGGGGAGCTTGCGGCGGTCGTCTGGCCATGGCGGCGTAGGTCAGCGTCGGTTCCTCCAGCGGAGCAGGGTTGACAGGAGCCCGTGGTTCGATGGCTCTCTCAACCTCTTCTCTCACAACTTCGGCGATGGACAGCGACGCCGGGGGTCGGCAGCAGGCAGCAGTTTCTTGAGTTCCTCGCGAACGACTTGACGGATCATCTCGCGAAGCTCGTCGGTGCTGGTGCTGAACTCGGAGCTTGCCGATGCCAAAGTCGAAACGTCGTTGAGCCGATGGTAGTGGCGCGCTCGGGCCATTAGCGCCCGCTCGATGTTTGTCGCTTCGGCAACAAATTCTTCGACGGTCGTCGGGGGTTGCGAATAAGTCCGCCGAAGATTTCGCTTTTCACGCCTCTCATAAGGAAGCGTAATTTCTTCTCGTCGGTGGCTTGCGGGTCGGCGCGGCTGCTCAGGCGGAGGATGTCTTCAACGAAACTGGTGACCGTTTCGTTGGGGCCTTGAGTCCTCGCCTGGAGAAGGTCTTCGGCCCGCTGCCTGCGATGCTGATTCATGAACGCCCGCTTCAGCTCGGTGACGCAGGCGTCCCACGACGTGAGCGCAGCCTCGTGGTTCTCGAACCAGTGCCTCGCAGTACCCTCCAACGAAAAGTAGAGGTTCTGCAGGTACTGCTCGGCGGTCCATCCGTTATGGCGTGCCACGCGCTCGTAGTGTTGGATCCAGTCCTCGACGTCCTCGTGGATCTCCCCGTGGAAAGGCGTCGGAGTCCGAGGGGCGACGGGCAGGTAAACGACGGGGGCTGCTACTGTGGTCTGCGCCGTCGAGGAAGTCATCGTCGTTGTCACTTGCCTTGTCCTCGCCGGGAGAGGTCCGAGTTCAGGAGCTTGCCCTTGAAGACGGCGGCTGGCACGATGCTCCGAGTCTTCAACGGAAGGTCGTCGGGAAATGGGGCTTGCTGAACGAGTTCTTGTAGGGGTACGCTGCACGGGTTTCATACCCCGCACCTCCACCAGAAATGTCACGAACGGAGGTGACACGAAGACGAGCAGTGAACTCAAAAATAACGGTTTAATAGGCGAACTTGTGCCAACCAAAAATAAGTAAAGAACGAAAGAGCGTCGAGGCAGCAGAAAAGCAGGCGGCGATTCGGCGGCGAAACAGAGCGCGCGGGACTCTGACTCGACAAGGTCGCGGGTAGCTGCTTATCTACAGTGCGTCGCTATCTCGAAAGTTCGGCAAAGGAGGCTCGGGCGTCGCGCGCTCGGGGCGAGGATGAACTGGCACTTTCGAGAACAACAAAGCAAAGGGAAAGTTACAACTAGTGCGAGAATGAATGGGAATCTTCTAGAAGACCGTGACCGAGCGTTGCTTTCTCGGCTCTGCGGGGCATTAATATCTTATATAAAGTTGCTGACAAGATATTGCGAAGCAGGGTTCGGCTTATTATGTTCGCTCTTCTTGCATCCTGATTGGTGGTCCGGAGTTCCTGTCGGATAGGGAAACACAATATATTGACTGCGGGACGTTAATGAGATGCCCGCCGCATCCTGCGTTTCTAAGGCTTCGCTTTCGTTTCACCTTACTTAGTTTCACCTTAGGTACAGACGAAACCGACGCTACGAGCTGATATGATCAGTCAGGCAGCGTGAAAAGCCTACCATTGTGGTGTCCGCCATGTTCCTGTGCATGTTCTATCATCGCTGAACCAGTCATAAAGAGGACTTGCGCCTTTGACGCTGCTTGATTCGTACCATTATCTCGTAGCGTAGGCTGTGTCTGGATTTAGTTAACTCTGAAAGCAAAGTATAGTGACTATAGTTGATGGATACTTCGAGCTGTAAATTTCCACGAAGATGTACGCAAATCAGCATAAAAGCGGGCCGGGTGTGGGGGAAGGGGGGGGGTTATACGTTTATAGGTACAGTATGTCTGAATTCTTGGGGTTAAGAAAGAATGTATAAAATAAAGTTTTATATCCGGGACCTGTTGCCCCATGGTCCTCTTTCCTCGGAAACCTAAGCAAAATGTTTATTTTGGGACATAATATAATGTTCCTATCATTTTTATTTTATTTTTCTTTTGTGAGAGGAATAACTGGGATGCTTTTATTGACATTTCATTTATAACTTAAAAAAGGCAGAAATAGTAAAACAAATGATGATTCATATTGTTTATTAATAGGGCTTACGTAATACCTCTTGGTAATATTAAAAATGAACGCAACCACGAAGATTGGCAGCTTTGTGAAAAATTTAAACGCAGTTATAAACTAAACTGATTTGGAAATTCTACAAATTGTATGCGTAAATAAGATGAAAAAGTATCACGACGCACACAATTTACAAATGCGCCAAATAAGCACCAGTACGCACTGTAGTCACTGAACCGACCCTTCGCATATCGACCAGAAAATTCAGTAGTCGTGACAAGTTAGGTAACGTCAGCGTAAAGTGTAACTCTTCAGCGTCCTATTTGCGCATCGTGGCGAAAAAGTGGCTGGCTGTAATGAAGCAGTGTACTGACCTCGGCGTGTCTCAGTAAAGTAGTGTTTAGACGGCCTCAAGAAACCGCTAAGTGAAAGCCTCCGAATGGTTCAAGCACCTATGGTTGCCAAAAACTAAGTACCCTCAATAATTTCCCCTTTAATGATATAAATAGGATTTAGTTTAAATATATCCTATGTCTTTAATAATTTTATAGCCTTTTGAACGTTTTTATTCTCCGTCTCTTTCGGGAGTATTAAACCGTCAGTTATCAGTTGCGCTCCTTCCTGTCTTCCTCGCTTTTCCTGTCTCGTTGTTTTGCGCTTAAGTACTAACCACTAGCCCCGCCAGATGATCTTATTGCAGATGGTAAACATTTGCGTCTCACCAAAGATGTGAAGAACGCTGGGGCCGGAGAGGACCATAATAAATTAGGTCTTGCAAGGATTTGAACTAAGATAGCTAGATTCAGCGTCAGAGTCCTAACCCTTGCAGCTTAGGCTTATACCTTTCGACGCCGGGAATTGAACACGGGCCTCCTCGGTAGAACCGGCTATACTAGCCAGTAGACGAGACCTATGTTGTTGCTTTTTGTTTCGTTTTTACACAATCAAATATGACTAGAGCATATAATTTTAGCATTTGCTTTCACGAAATGTTAACAGCTCTCCAAACTACGGCACAACGTTTAGACGCCCAGTTTTGTTTTTTTCAAGGCTACTCATCTTGTTTGGTTGTTGGTAATGGCGCGTTTAAGAAACTTCTCCGTGCCACACACGCCATCTTTTACGCCGTTTCGTACCTAGCGTAGTTACTGTTATTGGGACAGAGTACAACCTTAACAGCATACCTGGTTCTAGGTGCATGAGACAGTATGTGTATACGGTTTGTCGATACAAGTGCCGTGTTTGTCCTGTTTTTGAGAACCGCTCGAAGTAAGCGAATAGGCTTGAAGTGATGACCAACTTAACATGTCAAGTGCCATGTTGGCGCAGACGATGCTTGTTTTGCAAACGCTGCTGCAGACTGAGGAAATCCAGTAGGTTTCATGGTGTTGTAGTAATATATAAACGCAATCTCAAGGTGTGATTTAAAGACTTGTGCTCCCTCCTAATCCAGTGCTTCATCCCCATTATTATTTATAGGCTAACCCGAAACTTTTGTCTTTGTGGTATGAAAGGCGTTCATCGGGTGTGTTTGTTTTAAATCTGGTCATTATTTTAGCAGTTGTAATGCGCTCACAGGTGCAGCAACATAGCCAGTGTGCTCCGCCCGAAACATGTAGGCCAAGAATAACGATGGTAAAGCGCTCCGCAGTGCTCCGACGTTGAGAGCAATGAATGCATCGTAGCGCAACGCGTGTAGGCGTTTCACTAGGGGAGTTTTTCGTAGATCGTTTTCGCCGTCCACAACGCTCTCCGCAACCCGCCTCGAGTACCCGGAACTCTACAGT
Source organism: Ixodes ricinus (assembly GCA_037355805.1). Lineage (NCBI taxonomy): Eukaryota > Metazoa > Arthropoda > Arachnida > Ixodida > Ixodidae > Ixodes > Ixodes ricinus. The sequence goes on along the minus strand of JAZHYW010049541.1, from coordinate 9,422 downwards.
CAATGGTCCAACTGCGCGCAGGCGGCAGTAGCCGCTTCAACGGTGCGGAGGCTTAGCGGAGGGTGAAACGCGCATCTTCGAAGCTCCCTATTGGCCAGGCGAGGAGGAACGCAATACCTGCGACCAATGTTATCGGCTTTATCCCGCCGCGCTGTGCCGCGTCTGCTACGCTGGACGTAGGAGTGCCACGGCGCCTTAGAGCCGCTCTTACAAAAGTTTGTGCGTCTGCTTTCGCGCACAACTCTGGAAACCGGTTAGCGCAGCTTACGGGCAGCTCGGCGAATGACGATGCTGAAACATATGTTTAGACCAAAAAACGCTGTCTGGAGTTGCGGTCGATTAAGCGCCGCAAGCGCGACGCTTTGCAATGCTGAATGGCACAACTCAGACTGCGTTTTCTGAGTCTAAACATGTTTCGGCATCGTCATGTCTGCCGAGTTGCCCGTAGGGCCGCGCTGATTGCTCCAGTACCGCGCACGGTGGCTGCCTGAACGCCACAAACTTTGGCTGCCACCTCAGGCAACATGAAGATTCTGAAGAGCGACGTCGACATATGCAAAGCCAGCGACTCCCGGGAGTGCCCAAAGGCGTCACAACTTGGCAAGAATTTCTTTGTCGGCACCCTTCCGAACTCGTGCCTACCAACATTGCACGCTGATTGATTGTTGTTCTCCAGCACTGCCAGTTCTTCTGTATTTATTTCGGCTTCCAAATACCCTCAGGTCACGAGGGAACCGCAGAAGATAGTGGGCTAAAGGTACATGGAGCAGAACAAAGAACAAAAAAGAACACTGATTCGAAAATTGAAAATTAAATGACACTGGATAAGATGTGCAAGGGGGAACAAAGGACAAACACAAATCTCCAAACACAGCTAGGCAACAGGTGCGCGATACCGAGGACCAGGCAGGCTTTTTCGGTCGAGCGCTCAGAGATTGCGCGATCGGCTGAAAAAGCAGTAAGAAGTAGGGCTGGGCGTCGATTGAAAACTTTGACCCGACTAACCATACCCTTTAATCGAGATTATCAACTCGATTAATCGGCTGCGTTGATTTTTATAAATAAGATGCGCGAAATAATGCAACGGCTCGTCTTGCCTCTGAGAGACTTATTTTACTCGCAGCTAGCACGGCGCAAAGGGTAATGTAGAATTGAGGATACATATAGTCTCAAGGATTCACAAAGACTCGCACATGTTGCTCAGCTTCGAAGACAGCAGCTTGTCCATATTCTCCGACATATGGAAGATAAGAAAGTTAGGGCTTGGGCGTATGCTTTCTTCTTTTTTCAAAGCAAGGAACCTCGATGAGGAATACTTGATCGTTGTCAGCGGTTTCGTTGGCGGATGTGCTTGCTTGCAGCCAGCATGGGGGCTTCGCTCGTAGGTGACAGCTGAAGCGACTTACGCGTCCACTGTAAGAAAACGGCTTCTTTGCAGATGATGTACTGGACTTCCTCCGAGCTAAAAACTTCTCCGCATGGAGTTAGCTTTAAACTCAAACTCTCCCAGCTAGACGGCCTCTTCATACTCGTGGAACTCAAGTCCATTTTTTTACGGGCCGAATACTGGGTGCAAGTAACGTCATGGCGTTGTTAGCTTCCCGGCTGTGTTTTTTCTGCTCAGTAGCGCCTGGCGGGGAACGGACTTCTCTTTGCAGTACCGATTAAAAAACCGATCTAACCGGTTACAGAACTTGATTGCGATTAACGCCTTCAATCGACTAATCGGAAAGCTACTCGATCAATCGCCAACCCTAATAAAAGCAAAAGTTGAACGACACTCTCTCTTCAAAATCGCTATAAGAAATGGCAAGACGGACGACTACTTGTTGCCAGGTACGTGCTCTGTGTCGATTATATATTTTTCTCTGCAAACACGTTGTTCACAGGCTAAACTCCTTGGGGATTTACACAGGAACTCGTTTAGCCGATGTACTGCAATAACAAATGTGATACTGAGGCCTTCTCAACACCGTACATCGCACGTGCCACGAATTACACGGCTGGGCACAATCGCGATACAAACGTATCGTGATCGTACCTTGGAGTACCTTTGAATACCTAGTATCTTTGTATCAGGACACGCTTGAAAGAAAACGTGTATCTTAGTAGTGAAATTCATCTACGATGCTATCCATTGTATCGAACATATCTCCAGTCAGGTTTAGATATCTTGTTACATATGTGTTGTCGAAAATAAACTGCCTTGTTTTGTCGATTAACTGTAAACGTCCTTTTTTCTGCAAATGGAAATAACCCAACTGTAGCAGTTGCAGAGAACTGGTTGTCTAAGGCATACGTGCAAACAATCACCGAAACCAAGTAGAGAAACAAAGAAGGTGGCGTGCAAGAAGGTCGTTTGAAAGAATAGCAGGAGATATTTTATCTACCATAGTGGTAGCTCAGGAGTGCGTCGACTGCACTATATTTTGCTCTGTTCATGCCGGAACTTGCTTCGGTAGCTATGATGTGTAACGCACCAAATATTTATCGAAATCCAAAATAAATGCACTAGCAGAGACACGCCTTCTGAACACTTACTGCGACAATTGACTTGAATGCAATGCAGTTGTAACGTACTCCAAGTCCAGTACATACTATATTGTTTTCCTCAGATGGAAGCACTTTAGTTACTTTTTACGCGGAACCAGTTTACATTTTACAGTACAAATAGCTACCGCTTCTCACCTCCTATCATGGGTGTATAAAAGTGAGGCTGATTGCGGAGAAGCCCTTTTTGATGCATAATTTCGTGTTGTCCTTTTTGAATCTGGGCTTTTCGTCTAGCTAGGATCCGATAAAATTTTTGAAGAATTTCGTTGTGGTGTAAATAATGTTGTTCTCGTTTTACACGTGAATTCGTTAAATGATTGGCAACCAACAACCTTAAGTTCGAATGTCTGGTAACGGAAAACAAATCATCGATTGTCAGCCGAACGGCGTTGACGCACTTGCAGCGCTCTTCTCCCTCGTGATGGGACACAAGTTCCTGAACTTCTTCGTCTCGAGTGCATCGGAGTTGCACTTCTCCATGAGTCGCCAACACGTGATTCCAAGCATGGAGCGATGTTCTACTCCTGGCAGAGGCGAGAACAAGCTTACCTCCTGGCCTTCACGAAGGCGGAGAAAAAAAGAGGCGATAGTTGTTACAGGAAAGAAGAAAAAATGCCAAGTCGACGGAGATAGGCGTGCCCGCTTTGGCGTGACGAGCATAGTGGCATTTGAAGCGGCGCAGCTAACTCGTATTATTATTATTATTGCCACAACACGCGACGCCGGCGTTTTTGTGCGAGATGTAGCTCGAAGCCGGCTAACTCAATGCACCTTGTGGGTGATGTTTTGCAGAACCTTTTTTGTGCTCGTAACGCATCTCAAGAATTCGACGCCCTCGCTAAGTAAGCGCTAGCTCGTCGCCGCAGCATCGCATCTCGATGCGGTACGCGCCCGCTCTCGCTCCTGCACTATATTTGCACGCGCGCCTCGGACCAAGCGCGTCCGTGGCCGAACGGTTATCGTGCCTGGCTTCCACGCAAAAGGCCACGGTTCGATTCGTGGGAAACGTGAGCACGCTTTTAACGCGAAAGCATTTAATTGTCCCGTGAAAGCATTAATGTCCCATTAAGAAGTTCTTTAATGCGGCGGCACTAACTGTCCAATATCAACTTCTAAAACCGCGCCAAGCGGCAACCTAAATGCCTCCGTCCCATGCAGCGTACCCAAGCTGTAGTCATTGACGAGCACCCCATTCCGGGTGGCGCGCGGCGTAGGTTCAAACAGGCCATCCCACAGAAGAAGCCCTTCCTTCCATGGTGGCGCAGCTGCCGGGCCGCTGCAGTGAAGGGGCGGCCGGCCGCAGAGCCAGCACAGCCCGCCCAGGCAGCTCTCCGCAGAGGCTGCCCGGCCGCAGCTCCAGTGCGCTGCACGCAGCTTCTGCGGAATACGGTACGCCACCTAGTGCTTTCGCATCTTAACATGTTTAGCAGTCTCAAACGTCTCTGTATTTTTTTTGTTTTTTTTTTTCTTTCTGTAAATGTTGCGGCTTGGAATCCTTGAGAGAGATAGAGAAAAAAACTTTGCTGAGCGAGGGAATGCGGTTAACGGGGATTCAGACGTCACGGTGGTGCAGGGTGGGGCGTGAAGGCTGCGCCCCAACGTGTCTTCTTATTTGGCGACTTAAAGACTTTCTGTCTGCTTATCGGTGACGAAGAGTTAACTGCGATCTACGAATTCAGCTTCAGCAAATGATGAGGTGGAACATCCGTCGGCACCTCAAAAATTAAGTCTGCGCTTAAATGGCCGCAATGCGTTCGACGCTTTAGTGCTGCGGCAAATGCCACGCGCACTCCCAGTTTTAGGTCTAAAGTGGATAAACGCCTCATCATTCGCTGAGCTGATTTCGCAGATCGCAGAGAATTGGCTCTTTGAGGTATTGTTGGTATGTAGACGCGGCATTTTTAGAGGTAGGTGGTGGCCTCCGTGGCTGCCATCGGCCGAGGCCTTCCGGCGACCTCTTCCGCCCTTTGACTAGGCAGGCATGTAGCCGGGTCGAGGTATAGTTGAGTTCAACTCCTTTCAGGTTGATATCAGGAAGAGGGACGCAAGGCCATGCTCAGATGATAAATAGGTTGCACAGGGCGCTACATATGCGCTGAGGTTGGAGCAAAGGTGGGGGAGCAGGCTGCGGTAGCCGAGTTGGGAAACTCCTGTCTGGAGTTGGCGCCAGACGTGTGATTGCCGTTGGCGGATTTGTCCACCTGATAGACTGCGGAGAGCAGGTAGGTGGTAATGTCGTGATATCCACCAGACAGCCTCTGCTAGCGCGACTGGCCCCGGTAGGGAATACGGGTTCCTGACAAGCCCGGATAATAAGTCTCGGTTGGGTCACGCCTTGTTTCTCGAGCCCAGAATGCGTGGGTGTCCAGATGTGAGTGGGACTGGGATTGAGATGGGTTTCTGCGCAAATTTGAGTGCCATCACGGATTGGTTGGTCGTCCGGCGGTGAAATTTTGGAAAGCGGTTTGTGGTAATGATTGAGGGGAGTTGGGTTGAGCGTTAGGTCAGGCGCGCACCGGCGGCCTCTTCCGACGGTTACGGATGGCGTCTGCATCAGATCGAACTCCAGCGGGGTAGTTGTTGTTGGTTTGCGGAACTGCGAAAGATGAAGGCCTCGGTATATATTCCGCTTCACTTACGTACACACCTGTGGCTGCTTTGTACTTCGGTGTAGGTATGCGCGTTGTTCCTCGCGATTGTAACAGGTTGCAGGAGGTCACTATACATGCGTGGACATCTGGGGAACAGTTGTCGCGTCCCATATGGAATGTGGTGTCCTATCCTTAGGTTTCGGTACGCGCTCTCTGCGGTGGCGCAGGCGAGGCGTTGTACTGTCCCACCAGATGCCGCTTCGACGAGTTCGCTGGCCTTGTTGCAGGCTACGCTTCAACCTTCGAGTCTGCGCATGCCAGCGGGAAGGCGAAGCGCCACCTGCAGCACGCTTTCCAGAGGATATCGCTTTGCGCTGTTTCACCACGGTTAATTTAAGGAAATATTTGTTGTTGCCATCTTCCTCAATGACGAAGGTTTTCAGAGCGCAGACCCCGTCCTGTCGGCTGTACGCGTTTCGGCACTCTTCTGAACAGACGCCCATAGTCGGCTTACGTTCCTTTCTATGGTCTGCAAAAAGTTGTGATTGAGTCTGGTGATACCGCAGCCCAAGGATCTTGACGGCAGGGACTCTCCAGCAGATCTTCTCCAATAATGTAGAGCTTGATGTGGAGGTGCGTTGTTTTTTTGTTGGTTCGGGGGAATAACGAGTAGCTCAGACTAGCCGGGGAGCAGGCCAAGTTCGCTTTTTCGCCCTCCACTACCTCCACTTCTGGCTTTGGCAGTGCTTTTCATGTTGCTGTCACTTCTGTTAATCCAGCATGTCCCCGTATAGAGGCTTATGAGTGTACCCAGCGTGCTTTTTGATGTCAGTACTGCCAGGCTGGAAGAGAATACAGCACGTCTTTGCAGAGTGCCCGACTGGCCAGTAATGGAAGGCGGCCCAGACGAGGTTGTCTAGATGTCTGGCGTCGTCCGATTTGTAGATGGGCAGTTCAATGTAATTGCAGGTTTTCGCCCACGGACTGACCCCAGACCTGATATTGCGCGTCGGCGCATGCTGTCAAAGGTTTAATCAGGTCGAGGGCTAAGGTCGCCGTCGTGTTTAGCTGCCAGGCTTCCTGATGGTTCTGCTGCTGGCGTCTTGTGTTGAAAGACCGGCTCTGGAGTCCGACTGCAGCGGGAGAATTGTTCCACGTCGTTCAGGGCGTGGTGAAAATACGCTTGTGATGACGTGTTCCATGTGAGTTCTTGCCACGGAGAGAAGTGAGGTGTTCGATCGCGAGCGTTTTTTGTCTTGGAGTCGAGATTGGTTTTGGCATGTTTTCACGATTCGGTAGTTCTGCCGTTTCAGCATGTGTTCAGAAACGCCGGTGATTACGGGTGATAGAGAAGTCGTCGAGGTTTCAGCACCCGGTTTGAAATCTGCTTCCGCCGTGGGTTTAGCGACTTGAGTTTGCAAATGGCCAGTCAGACCTTTGGCCCGGGTTATGTTCTGTCCATTTTCGCTGTTGGTTGCCCTGCATAAAGGCCAGTGGGATCATGTCGGCCGAGTTGGGCACGTGCGTTCAAGGCCGCAGCAGGTTCGTCGTTCTGGAGTATGAGTATGCTGGAGACGGCCGCGCGTGCTTCTGCCTGCCCGTTTGGCCCGTCGAGGAGGTTTCGCATGCTTGCTGCTTTTCTTTCATTCTGGGAGGTTGCTGCATTCTGGCCTAAAAAATTCTGGCCCCACTGGTCGCGCGAGCGTCGTCGCGCGCGCTAATCTCCGTGCCCCAGTCGCTAGCTTTGGCCGGAGTTTTCGGTTACTCTGTTTCCCTTCGCCATCGTTTTAGGATCCTTTTGATATGCCTAAGCACTATGGCTGAGACGGGAAGCCTACCGCGTCAGGGGAAGGTGGGAGCTGGGGTTCTTCGTGACTGTTTTGTCTGCGAGAGTTCTGTGCACATCTGTTGATGTCTGCATGCATTCCGGCCGCCTTCATCCGCGTGTTTGTCGCCGGATTCCAGAGCACTCTGAGGTTATCCCAGTCGGCTTTCAGGGTTTTCGTCTCAGTGTGGCATCGTGTTTGTGTTTGATACCATCTCTTCGATTAAGGGCGGGCCGTGCTGACCAGGTATTTGATCGGTGACCCTCCATCTTACCTTGCTGGTGTGTAGGGATAGAGGAGATCGTAGTGTCAAGCGTGCGCTGCTGCTTGAGCGTGTAGGGGTACAGGCCTTTCTGCGGGCAGCTTGTGTTTAGATTTGCTCCCAGAGGTTCTGCTCTTTTTGGCGGTAGGTTAGTATTTCCACGCTGCGTGAGAGCGTTAAAAGCCCTTACCAAGACCCGCGTGTGGGAACTACTGCCTCGTAGTGGAGCATAAGTTGGATGTGCTCTGGATTTAGGGAGTGCTGGGTCATGAGTATAGTCTGTTCGCCTCATTTTGGTGTGGGAGGAGGTGCATCAGGTAGTGGGGGAGTGATGCTGTCGAATTGTTCCTATAGGCTGGTATATTTATGTACGAGACCGCTGCTTTGAGTTTTGCCGCAATTTGGAAAGGTCTCATAGCCAGTAATTTGACAGCTTTGTCTCTGCAGTAAAGCATGGTAACTTCCGGGGGGGTCATCTAGGCTTTGAGATACATCTAGTAAATTCGAATTGTTTTATGTAATTCCACCAAGCAAACTTAATAAGCATTCTATTGTTTTTCTGTGCCTTGCTGCGCTTTTCGTTGATATGCGATTGCGCGTTAGCCAGCCTGTTCATTGTTTCTTGCATAAAAGTGTGTAGTCCAGATCTGTACGAGTTCATTTATCGGAAGGTTTTCATGCTGTTTTTTACATGTCGCAGTTTTTCGTGATAGCAGGTTGCCTTCCCCCGAAAGCGATTATTTTACGGCCTAGTTTTGCTGGGTTGAAGGTTTACCCTCCTGCGGGTTGGGATTGCACACAGTCGCTCACCACTCTTTTTTTTTCTGAGGGGGGGGGATAGTGACAGGCGTTTCATTACCACAGTGCGGTCTCGTGAAATGACTTCAATTGGTCTAAATAAGCACGTACTTTTCACTCATTTTTCCCGATGGTACCATAGGTTTACCATTTTGGCGAGATACGATACGTCCCACTGTCACCTTGGCACAATGAGTCATGACGTCAACTCTGGCGGTGCGCTCGCGGACACCGGTGCTGGTGGCTCAAGCAGCGATCGCGCGCCACTCTACTATGGACACTGCAATGTCGGCGGTATCCCCTGCAGCGCAGAAAATAACGCAAATTCCGCACGTAAAATACCTGATTTTCAGAACGCTCGTATTTTACCACTTCTGTAATGCCGCCGCAATCCTTCGCCCTTACATTCTACAGATTTCTAATAACTTAGTTAGTTGAGCATTAAAAAGTAAAACTTCGAAACGCTGGGGGCTGGCCTGGCAGGCGTTGTGTTTGTGCTCGGTGTCACAGTATGCGAAACGCGCGGAAAGCGTGCACGCCCTGGCAGCTAAGTTTATCGGTTTTACGTATATCTGCCTGAGCTCATCCTCAAAAGTATTACCCTTTGAACCAGGAATGAAGGTTTGTACAACATTTACTTGTTCATCTACGACAGCCATTCATAGGCCGATAACCTATCTATCCATTCCCACGGCTTCCACATCGAGAAAAATACACCCTGATAAGGTCACTGAAGACCTAGACTTACTGTATAACCAGTTTAGCATATATTTGGGGCTGCACTAAAAACTATGCTGGGGCTGTACTCTGTATCGTTTGTGAAACGAATATGCCACTTTGACGAAACAGGTATCGATAAGTTAACGGTGTTTACATTGTTTTTTTCTGTGGTCAAATTTGTTTTTGAGACCGCAATATGGGAAGTTGAAGCACCAAACACCACCGTTTCAGGAAAGTTTTGGAATCATTATTATTGGTTTATTAATCCAGGTGTCTCCGTTGTAGATGGTACCTCACACGTGTCTGACCTACGCATAAAGCCACAGTTGTCTTCGGATGAGAAGCGTGACACAGTCTACTCGCACTGCAACGCCAATTACCGAGACTGCGGCTTTCGTTCTTCGTGGTGTAGCTGCTGAAAGATATGTCACCTTCTCGCAACGGTTGCTGACGTAGTGGTGAGAACGCTGGAAGCGCACATATCGGAAAACTTCTTTGCGCCATTTTCAAAGAAAGGACAGCATCGCTTTAGCAAGCCCAAGAGTGCACAGCAACAGACGTCCCGATTATTTGGTAACCCAACGACCACTCGACGAACAGTGAATGCCACTCGACAAAATATGGCGGCTATAGAGGCATTCACTGGCGGCCATATCCATGTGCGCTAATGCT
>JAZHYW010049539.1:0-41535 GCA_037355805.1 Ixodes ricinus | reverse complement strand
CCTTCTCCTCCTCCTTTTCTGTTTTCCATGCGCGGCTTGCGCGCCCGGCGCCGCTATTCGCCGAACTCAGTCACGTGACAAGAAAACAAACAGGGCCGTTCAGAAAAGCCGGCGCCACGGCCACTCGCATGGGATGAACGCGCAACTTTGCTACCGTAAGTAGCTTTATAGAGCAGAGGAACTCTAGGGTAACCCAGAGGGTAACCCTTCAGCCAGCGCCAACAATACGCGCGGTGGCCCCTCCTCGAAACATCATAAAACCGCAACGGAGAAAAGGGAAAGTAGGCTACCGGCGCGTGGAGAAACGGGAGGGGTGGAATAAAGGAGGGTCGACGCGAAAAGTTATCTTCCTGAATAATAAAAAGCAAAAACAAAAAGCGCGTTCGTGTTTCCGGATATAACCTCTGGGGCATTGTTTCGCGCTGCCCCTGCGCGTGCCCTCTTCTCTGATCTCCTTTCTCCTATAGACCATTGTTGTCTTACCCAAGCATCAAGGAGAATGCGGGGATTGGTGTTCCACGCGCGCACGTGCTGGCCTCAGCAGTAGTAAATTTTCTAAAGCAAAACATAAAACAAAATGGCATCTTGCACGCGCGTTCGTCAATGCTTTCTTTTGGTTATTTACTTCGAATCTTTTATACAGGAAAGGCGTGCGCGTGTGGCGCGTGGAACACCAATCCCTGCATTCTCCTTGATGCTTGGGTAAGACAGCAAATGGTCTATTGGCGACTCACAGCGATCGATGGCGTCGCTGTGGTCGACCTGCCACGATTCGCCGAATGCTGACGATGACATCAGCAAAGGATTTCTCATCGACGGAAATAAGACTAATGTAAGAACTTGAATTTTGGCGGTGTTTGCAGCGTTGCTTTGAGAGAGCAATGATTTGAAGCTTCCACCATTATAATTTGAAACACCATCGAACTTGTTGTTCGCGAGGTAATGACGTCACGAGAGGTAACCATAGGAGGGCGCCTCCAAAATATCTCGCCGCCAATAGACCGTCTTATCGTGGGTAGCGCCACTTTGAGAGCGAGAGAGAAAACGGGAAAGGGCTACCGGCGCTTTCCCCTCGCTGGGTCGTTAGAAAGAGTGAAAGTCCCGGATGAGAGGCATCGTCGGTGTTGGGTGTATGCGGTGCCGAACTTCGTTCGCGCTTTCTTCTCTGTTTTAAACTCAAACTTAATTAGATTACAAATTCAAAGACAGTCCCCTGTCATCGGGACACCATTGCTCGGTGATAGGGTGCACGAATAACGACAGAAAGCGTCGAATACTGTCCGAGGACCTATGTATTTTGCATGGAATCCGGCAAGGCGAGTGCGCTTGGGAACGAGCGTGGATTTATACTGAGCTATAGCGTTCCACTCTTAAAGGCGAAGCTTAAGCGTCTTCCTGTAATTTCTTTTCATCGCATTTTTGTTTCATTTGTATTTAATTTGTTGTGTCTTGTTCTGTTTTTATGTTCCATTTTTATATATATATCTAATTAATAATGGATTCTTTTTACAGCGGAGCTGTTAAGGGCTAGTTTCCCCAGGATCGTGTCCGCCGGATTAGAAATGATGACACAAAACTCTGGACAGTTACCGCCATCTATGAGCGACGGCGGAACCAGACAACTGGTTTCCGCCGTCACTCATAGATGGCGGCAACCTTTCTTCGAAGGAAGAAGAGCGGGAGCAGAACGAGCGTCGATGTGCGCAGCAGCGTGAATGGTTCCGCAACCGCCGCGAAGCCGCTATCGCCTAAAGTTCCGCTGCGTCGAGCTCTTCGAGATTCCCTTGCGAAAGAAGAGCAGATCGCTCGCCTGGAAAGCCACCGCCGAGAGCAGAAGCTTCAACTCCGCTGCTCTTCCTTCTTCACCAAAGTGGAAAGGCTGAAATTTTTTTTCTGGTGAACGAAGGTGTCCTATATGTTGATGAAACATCAGTGTATAGTTTATTTCTGTACTTTTCATTTATTCCCTTTTCCCCTCATTAAAGCCGTCATGCCTTAATGCCACAAAATGTTAGGGCCAGAAAAGAAGAATCAGAAAAAGAACACATAACGGCCTTAATGAGTTGAAGATATATATTTTTTTTCCTAATTTAAAGGGAACATTTTTCCCCTGGAATGATTCCATTTTCTTTATTTTTTTGTTGTTTGTATTTTTATTTTTTACTTTTTTAAACAATTTCTAGGCTTTATTTATTTATTTATTTTTTCCGAGGAGAGCCGCTGACCGCTTGTTTCTTTTTTATCCGCCAGGTGTGGCAGAAGGCCGCAGAACAAGTCTTCTTTTCGCTGAGCGTGGCGCAAGGCATGATCTACTCTCTCGGAAGCTACAACGATTTCCGCAATAGCCTTGTTAGGTGACCGCATCTCTTATTTTTGTTTTCTGGTTTACTGCTTCTATAACCTTTGTTGCACCTAAGCTAACTGCGTAAAAAGAAATCGTGCGTTTTTTTAGGTGTCTTTTCTTCGCTACTTTGATGCATGTATTAATTTCTCACGAGTTGTATACTATTTAACCCGGTCAACAGGGAACCCACCACAAGAGAACGTGGTGTAAAACCCTGGTTCACATAGTGCGATTTTGCTTATGTTATTTCTCACCTACGACGTCCGGTATCGCAACTTCCACTACGTTTCTTCTTCTTTTTGTTTTTTGTTGCATGAGCGACGTTGCAGCTGCAAAATGTCGAGTAAAATTGCTTTATGTGAATAGGAAATACAGATGGCTTACCGACTTTCACTGGCAATACATATTGCTAAATAACCCAAGCGTCAACGAGAATGCTGGGACACGCTATCCTCACCTTTCCCGTATAAAAGGTTCAAAATAAATAGTACAAAAGAGGGGTTCACAAAGGCGCGTGCAAGATAAAATTTGTTTTACGCTTTTGTTTTAGAACAGTTACTACTGCAGACGCCAGCACGTTCAGCGCGTGTAAATACACTCGCAGTGGGCTCCTTGCTACTTCGGCGATTTAGCAAAAGGTCTATTTATAATAAATGATAAGGAAGGGCCCATACATTCGGTTGGAAAACTCACCCGAATGAAACTCGGACCGCTCGCGTGCACCCAGACGCCGCTCCGCCCTTTATCAACAAGTCAAGACATGAAAGCGTATTTATATTGCTACTGCGAGGTGGCGCCACCGGCTCTTGTGTGACTCGACCTGAACAAATACGTGCAGCAGTGCGGTTCCCAGAGTGGCCGCTGCGGGAGAAATGTAGGCGGTGCGATCGCTTTAGTTCGGTTGTCGAGTGCGCATCGGAGCCACTTTTAATGCGAAAGCATTAACTGTCCCATGGAGCGAGCCGACATCAACAGCTTTGAAGCCGCGCCAAGCGGCATATTAAATCCTTTCTCCAAGTGAAGCAAGCTCTCAGCTATGAAACCACGCGGAAAGCCCAGCCAAACGGCACCTAGTTTCCCCGATCCAAAAGGAGCGGAGCAGAGATTACGGATTTCGGCTTCGTTCCCATTGGCTGGCGCGCGTCGACGAGGCTCCCATTGGCCGCTGCGCGTCAGTTTCTACGACCGCCACCCGATGGCGCTGCGTGTCCGCGAGGCAGCGGCTCCACCGCTCCATGCCCAAGGTCAGCGTCCCGACGGAGAGCTAGCGCGCGCGCTTGACCATCGACGCAAGTACGCTGCAGACGATATAAGAGAGCGGAAGAATGACGTGCATGCTTTCGCATTCACAACTCATAAGAAGTGCTTAGGTGTACCTCGAGCCTTTTTTTTTAAAGCAGACTCTATGGCAGTTTCCCAACGGAGTTGTTCTAGTAAGATTGGTTTGACAGCATTTGACTGTGCAGCGTCGTGAAACGTAAGCGAGCCACCGGCACAGCTTCCTTCCTGTGAGGCACGGGATTCCATTCAAAGATTATAATGGCACGCGACATATGAAGCAGGGATGTCCTGGTTTATCGCAGCAGCAAAGCAGTTAAATGCTCTCAAACGCTCTCAAACGTGTGTGTATGCGCCTTAAAGAGCCACACCGGTTAGTTTTACATATTAAGAAAACCATACATTTATTTTTAGTACCGCCTAAAAAGACCACACGCAAAATATTTCGATCTAATTCTGCCTAAAAGTTGATGAAACGGGCAAAAACAAAGTCTGAGGTGCGACATATGACCCAAATTTGCTAATACAAGCGAGCGAAGCACGGCGAAGCCATCAGTGCAGTCAGTACCACCCCGTCGGTGCAGCTTACCCTGCGCTCCCTACGTCATGCTCAGGGCTATCAGATAGACTTGTTTGCTTGTTTTGTACTTATTTGAGCAAAACCTACAGGCGGCGCTAGCAGCATACTCATCGTTAATCACGTGATTCGCGGAACGCGCATGTGCCTGTATGTTCTCGTGTGATCATGCGTCATCGCCGGGAGCGTCCGTCGCGTGCGAGAGAGCCAGTTTGCGACGTTGAGCACGGCATACTTCTACAAACCCGTCGATGACATCAGGGGTTTTCCGATGAATTAAAATTGGGGGGGGGGGGGTGTCCAAATTTTTAGGAGGGGGGGGTTAGGGGGGGGCACTGAAAATAGAGTCGTTGCGAATTAGGTGGTGCCTTCAAAAAATAAGGGGGGTGTACACCCCCTAGGGGGTGTGTCGGGAAATCACTGGATGAGACATATGCACGTGTGGTTTACTAAACATCACTTGCTACTAATGTTTTCAAAACAAGCACTTGCGAAACCTTGCCTTCTTCTTCGCTAAAATAGACGCTGCAAGGGCGACGTCGGGTGTAGTAGACTGCCGATCGTAGGCGACGGTGTAATGTAGGTGACGAGAGAGGAGCAATGTTGGCCCTCCGCAGACTGGGTTTCAGTTTCGTTTTGTGGTCGGCTTGAAATAACGATGGCGCGAGAAATATTACACTTGTTCAGGTAGAAATGACGGAGAACTCTTTATTACTGCCTCGGAATATATATAATCAGCCATTAACTAAAATTTCTTGGAATTAACCGGAGTTGCCCTCTTCATTCTGCGCTTATAGGGCGCGCGAGTAGCCAGACGTTCGGCGTTCGAACCTCAGACACTGCGCCAGGAGAAACGGTTTTCATCACCCTGGTTAGAGGGAGACACTACAGTGAGTAGAACGAAAGGCTATTATCCTTTCCATCCTCCCACTATCCCTCCAGTCAGAGCTGGGCGCTTTGACGTCACCTTCTCCTCCTCTCCCTCAATTTCTCTCCGTATGCGCCAACACGCGACTCTGACGTCACGCTGCTGGGCTGGCGCAGCTGTTGGAACTGCGCATGCGCGGGTGCTTCACGCGAATCAGGTTTCTGTGCACGCGCAGCGCACGCCCGCACATGCTGTGGGCAATGGCAGATTTGTTTGTAAAGAGAGAGGTGGTCTATTCGCGACTCCAGAGAACTATAGGGGGAGCGCTGGTCAGGCAAAATGGCGGACGAAAGGAGGTCGTTTTCGTCGTTCAGAACGAGGACCACCATATATTTCTTGCACTGCAGCGTAAAATCGGTGTTACATATAAATGCAAAGCGACTTTTCGATGGTAAAAACCTTTTTCCAGTCAGTGCGTAGGAATGACAGGGCAGAAGCGTAAAAATAATTACCGGAAACGATGTTTGTTTCTATGCTGCCTACGAGAACAAAGCACCGATAACAGTCAGAGTCGAAACGACCTCTTCTCTTGAGCTTCGGCGTTGCCGCTACGCGGCGTCGATTTCGCTGGAGTCGCCAGTAGACGTGACGTTCGCAACTCATCGATGCAACCTCATAGATGCGCTCGGTGAAACTTCTTTGTTTCAGAGACGTGTACATCATCGCCTTCGCTGATCTCTTGGTGAGCTTCGTCGCCGGAATGGTCGTCTTCTCTGTGCTGGGTCACATGGCGCACAACCTTAACGTTGCCGTTGCTGACGTGGTCGACGCCGGTCTGTTCACTCGTCAACCAGTTCCTATTAGCGCCGAGATGTTTCGGTGGTGCCGTCTTATGCTATCCGATAAGTGACCTGAGGACCAGGATCTGCCTTTCCTTGAAGTCAGGAAGTTTGGTCCTGGTGCTTATTATTTGTTGTGGCGACAAGTTCAATGGAGCGTTTAAAAATCGCGGTTTTAAAAATCAAGAAGTTTAACTTCAAAGAAATTTGCGGATTTTTTTTTAATTTTTGCATTGTTTATTTTATTGCGAGAGACGTAGAAGCCCTCTCATTTTTTTTTTAAATATCGCGATTCCGTAGCGTTATAATAAAGCAAAGAACGGGAATATTTCGCGATTTTAAGCCGCGAGGAGGTGCATTGCCATGAGAACTATGCGCGACGCACACCTGAGTGCATCGCATTAAGTTGGCAAGATGTTCCTGTACGTGCTCCATATAATGGTATATTTTACAAATATTGTACTATATTCAGCTTCAGTGACGTATGTCCGAGGTGAAAAAGAAACAAAAAAAAACTATTTGTCGCTTGAGCCTCTCCCCGTTGCTACTGTCAGTCCAACTTTCCTACAACAAATTTAGCTTTTCAACCCCCCCCCCCCACACACACACATACATACATATATTTCCCAACATCCCTCAGACTAACAAAGACCGCACGTAGCTGAAGGCTCTGAAAGGAACCTGAGCCGGATACTCCCTGTCCCAATGTACCCAGCAACGAGTCACTTTTCTCACGTGACTTGGAAGTCAAATGTTTGACAATTATTTTTTACACTAATGCGCGCAGGCAAAATAGTTTTTTAGTTCTTTAATCCTGGCGTGGCAGGAAACAACTACCACAATTATTTGACCGAAGTCCAAGCATTTTTTCACGGCCCCTTTAAACCAGCGCCGTCAAAGTTGACGCTCTGACAATAGTCATATATGCCCGTGGTTTGGCCAATTGAGGAAGGCCGACCATAGCGACACTTTTGGTCGCGCACATCGTACTCACGGACAGAACAAAAACGACTGGGTGTTTATTCATTTTTCTTTTATTCAAATGCCCGGTCTCCAGCTCGCGCTCGGTGCCTTCTACCATAGACTCCTGTATACTGACAAAGCCTGACAGATCGCCACGAGAAGCGGCCGCCGAAATAAAAAAGGTGTAGCGGCAGACAACGGATGAGAGGAGAGCCACGTGACTGGCGCCCTGCTGCGGCGAGACGCGGAAACACTCGTCTCCCGAGCGAACGAGTGTGTTTCGGGCCCTCGCCGCTGCAAAAGCTGTGCGCTGACGTCCAGGTTCCCCGAGAAATGGCTCCTCGATGCTTTGTGCTACAAGATCCTGCCGCTCCAAATCTGCGACCGGGCACCTTATGGCTCCGCCGTCGAACTGCCAGGCTTCGGGAGTATAGAGGAGGCTAGGCTTCTACCATGGTCTCCTTTGTTCTAGAAAGGCTGGCAATTCCACGACCATTGAACGCGGTGCCGCCGGAAAACGGCGAGGAGCAGTGCCGAATGGTGACAAATATGGTAGAGCAGAGCCGCCTCTGTGGTAAGATAGAGTAACACTGTAGGCTCTGCTTGCAGCGCCAGATTATCGGGTTGCTTTGCCTTTCGCCGCCAACTCCAAATTGGCGAAGAAGCAATCACGTGCGCCGAGCTGGATCACATATTCATGCGGGAAAGTGATCTTGCAGTGGCCCAGTTTCGGACCGAGCATGTTACTCACTTTGCGGTAGCTAAATATGCTTCCTACACTAAGATCAAACGAACTGGAAGGTTCCTTAAAGGCGTACGGAAACGAAAATTTTGCACTAATTTCTTTGTTTAGATATGGTATATGATGTAGTTGGCAGCCCAGAAACACTAGACTAGTGTTTTGGGGCTGCCGGTAGAAAAGTCAAGAAAACTAATTTTAAAACGAATGAACAAATTTCAAGATCGCGCCTGGTGGCGTTCTGTGAAGCTCCGTTGGAATGTCGCCATTTCGCGGCCGTATGGCTGGCTCGTGGAGTGACTTGTACTCTAGTTACACAAAGCGCTCTTTATTGTCATAAGTCAACAGCTGTTGACTCAATCGCGATCGGCCTAAAATACACGGCGGTGCCAACTGTCATTGAGCCGCTAACGATCATTGAGTTCAACTGAGCTGGCGTACTTCAGTTATACTCTATTTCACCTTATGATGTTCTGCAGGAAAGGCTACAAGCGCGAGCTCCTTGCTCTACGGCACATTTTGGCGGCACAAGCTCTCGTGCATTAAAGGGACTATGAAGCGATTTTGAAATCTAATTTCATCACCACCTGCATGTCGTAAAAGATGTGGAAATAAAACCAGCGCACCAAAATAGAGAGCCAACCAAAATGTTTTCGCCGTAGAACTTTTAAACAGAAGTCTTCGGTGAACGAAGACTTCTGTAGGGCGACAAGAACCGTGCGTAAACAAAACTGTTTGATTTTCTGAAAGAGAGCGACCATCACTCTTACCATACGTTATAACAAGCTGTTCATAAACAAAAAATGCTATGTCTACTCGCTGGCTACTGACTCAGATGTGAAGTGGAAGCAAACAGTGATTGGGCCAGTGCTCAAACCTCGTCTGAGTTGACGTTTGCAGGTGGTGATAATGACGCCCCTTTATCTTAGAAACGAACGTGCACTCCAAGCCTGTTCGTCGTGACTTGTCAATTCTATTCTCAAATGTTGGGAGTATGATTAATAATCATACTCCCAACAACGGTTACATCGCGCAGTACAGACTCGGATCCAGAATGGCCACACTGGGAGCACTATTGCAATACTCTCCTCCGCAAGCGAAGCATTGCACAGTTACTCCAGGGAGGGTAACCTAAAGCCCCTCGATGCGTTTACGTTTGTCTAGCAAGTAGCGTCAAATGCACCTGTGCACGAAGTCCGTGTTTCGAGCGGCCCTTGGAAGCAAATGCTGGCGCAGCACTGAGCGGCCCTTCGAAGCGAATGGCGGTGGAGCACCCGCTCGTGGCACGGGTCTTCCGCGTTTCCACAATGGTTAACGGTACCTGTAAAAAACGCCCTTATCAAAGGATCTTTAGGGTAACCATGCAGCCAGCGCCACTAATATGCGCGGTGGCCTCTCGCGAAGCCACAGCAAACCGCAACGAAGAAAAATAAAGAAGACCACCGGCGCGTGGAGAAACGAGAGAGGCTCGAAGTAGAGAAGGGCTCGGGACTCTGCCAAAATGTTTTTTTCTTTCCTAAAAAAAAAAAAGAACGAAGAAAAAAGGAGCGCGCTGGTGTTTTTGGAAGTTATCTGGGGCACTTGTTTGGCGCTGCCCGAGAGAGCCTCTGCGCGCGCCCTCTTCTCTGATCTGCTTTCCCCTTTGCAGCGACCACGTTCTCCTGCGATTTGACAGGGTTCTGGAATAAAAGAGGCGATGCTTTTACAGTGTATTGGCCGAATGTGAAAGTTCAACGCACGCGAATGACTGAAGTGTCACCGTAGCTAGAGAGAGAATAAACATCTGTATTATCTGAAGGATGCTTCGGGAGGCGTACTTAGTCCAACATGCCTTGAGCTCAGGCCTGTGTCCTGGGCCCTCACGACTAGCCACAGCTGAACCTCGAGGTCGGAGCTTGCTAAGGCTCTCTCCCAAAGCCCAGTGGTGGGGTAAGGTTTGGGGGTATAGTGTTGTTTGTGTGCAGCCTTTTATATATATCTAAGGGACTCCGGGTTCTCCGCAGAAGCGGCATTGCGGGGGAAATCGTGTAGGGGCTATGAGATGATTTCTGTAGGGGTGGGAGAGTGTGTTAACCTGTACAGCTCGGAGTAGTCTCTCCTGTTCCATAGGAAGTGACTCGTGTGCAGTAGGATATTTTATCCAGGTTAGTTTGTAAGGCTGTGTGATCATTTGGTACGAGACTAGAGGGTGCATTCGCGCGGGCTCGGTTTCCTCGGCGTCGGCACGGTGGGTCAAATCTCGAGTTACGAGGTTGGCGATCCCGCTGCCAGGAATGTCATGGTGGGTGTGCGCCCAGACGATTTTTACGTCTCTCGTTGGTGGCTTCTGGTTGATGATTCTTAGCGTGTTGGCATGAATTCATCCGCTAGCGAAGTTGCGACACGAGTGCTGAGAGTCGTTGACGATAACTTCGGCTTCGGTTTGGGCTTGCGCGAGGGCTATGGCCGCTTCCTCGGACTGGAGGAGGTTGTTTCGGGGGATTGATACGCTACTCTGATGTTCGTTCTTCATAATAACGGTGGGCGTTGTGGCCTCTCTTCCGGGGGAGGACGCCGTATCCGTGTAGGCTGTGGAGGGTTGACTCCCGTTCTGCTTGTGAATGGCCTGTGCCCGGGCCTCCCTTCGCTGCGAGTGGTGCACTGGGTGCATTTTGCGAGGTAGGGGAGGTAGTGTGATGTTGTTCCGGATGGCATAGGGTATAGGCTTTCAGTCTCAGGAGGCGGGTGAAGGAACGGGGCCGAGAGCCCCAGGCGTGAAAGTATGGATCTACCCGTTTCTGTGACCCCCCAACCGCGCTTACTGCTTGAAGAGATGTTCCTCGATTAGCTCTTCGGCCGTATTGTGCACTCTGAGCCGGAGGAGGCGTTCAATGGACGTGCTTATGACAAGACCCACGGCCTTCTTGTATTCCTTTCTGATCATTATGTCTGCGCTTTCGCCTCCCACATGTTTTTTGTCTTGGTCGCGATTCACCGGATCATGTGTGTAACATGGTCTGTTGTAGTCTTGAGCTTGTTCACCAGTATGGTGTTTGTGTGATCCGCTTGAAAAGCCATTCCAGACATCTTTACGCTCTGGGACGGGACGATGGTGTGACCCCTCAGTTGTATGTTGATAGTGGGCGAGCCGGGTGGGTGCTTCTTTCGCCATGAGACCAGGAGTAACTCTGACTTCTGTGGGGAAGGGGGCGTTGCAGCTAAGGCCGCGTCGCAGCTAAGGCCGCATGACTTAGCATAGTCATTCACTACGTCCAGTGCTTCTTGCAGATGGCTCTCCATTGCCCCGATTGACCCTGTGGACCACCAGATGGTAATGCCGTCCCCGTATAGGCTATGCCGGATCTATGGGATGTTATCGAGGAGCAGTGGAAGAGGGGAATATTGAACAGGAAAGGGAATGAAACTGCTTCCTGTGGTGTACCGCGCCCACCCATTAGGAAGGGGCCCGTAGCTTGATTCTCGACCTTTAGGATGGCTTTTTTATCTGAGAGAAAATCTCTAATATAGCATTACGTCCTGGCCCCACATACCAGTTTTTAGCCTCTGTAGGATTGTATGCTTGACGTTATCGAACGCCCCTTGAAGATCCAGGGCGAGGAGGATGGTGGGGAAATCGTGTGTTACTGGTGCCATCCCATCCTTTTTCAGCTGAAATAGCATGTCTTGTGTCAAGAGGTGCGGATGGAATCTCGCCATTGTTGTCGGAATTTCGCCCGAGTCCTCCAGGCATGGTTGTAACCGGTTGAGTATGATGTGCTGTAGGAGCTTCCCAACGTCCGAAGTGAGGGAATGGGCCGTAAGCTCTCAATGGCTGGTGGTTTGACTGGCTTTGAAATGACACGGACCTTCTCCGTTTTCCAGTCCACGGGAAGAATTTCTTCTCTCCATACTTTGTTCAGATAAGCGGTAAGCTCTAGTACAGTGAGGGGCTGTCACGATTGACGAGTGCCTTATTGGTGATTTAGTCTGTGGCGTCTCAAGCCCTGTATAGCCACAGGTACTTCATATAGATGAATGTCTTTATCAAGGAGCTCGCTTGGGCTGCCGGTATAAGGTGGCGATGATAATGCAATTAATGCAAAGGTGCAAGCGAGCTGGACAAGAACAACGATAATAACCACTGGAGAAAGGGAACAAGAGAGACAAAGGACGAACACAACTCTCCAAACACAACTAGGTGGCTGGTGCGGGACTGAAAAAAATCCGCCTGGTCCTGGTATACAGTGGTGGCAGCCGATAAAACCCATTTGCTCTACTGTCCTCTAACTCCTGGTTAGCTCGATTGGTAGAGCGCTCCACTGGAATTGGAGAGGTCCCTTTTTCTATACCAGGACCAGGCGGATTTTTACAGTCGCGCACCAGTCGCCTAGCTCTGTTTGGATATTTGCTTTTGTCCTAATTGAACCCCTAGTTCCCCTTCTCCGGGGATTATTATCGTTATAAGGTGGCAGCGGCTCTGATGCCTGTGTGGGAAAGTACCGGGCTTCGAGGGTCAAGAGGAGGTCCGTCCTGTTCCCTGAAAATTGCTGGATGACTCGGACCCATGTTGTGGTGAGATTCCGGTTTGCTACTGTCTGGGCTGATTAGGTATAGAAGCAGCTTCCGCGTCTTGGAAGTACTCAGCGTTCCTTTCAAGCTGTCTCAAAGGAATAGCCGATTTTCTCTACATAGCGAGGAGGCGTATTTCGCTGTCCCCGCTCTGAGTATAGGGCGATTCGCTTCCTGAGTTTACGATTCCATCGTTGTCATTTCAACCGCCTCAGCAGGCTGCGCCGGGCCTCCCACATGTGGAGAAGGCGGGTGTCGATGCACGGAGTGGTGGCTTACAAACCAGCCCAAACGAGGTGTGTGCACTGCGCGTGCGCAGGTACCTCATTCGCGTCTGCGCATGCACCCGGCCAATAACAACGCCACCACAGCGGCATGACATCAGAGCCGGGTCTTGGTCAATAGCAGATGGTACTGCCGCCGGCACAAATATAGCTAGACAGCACAGGGAATAGGCGTTGTCAGGGTACGGCCTAGGGGATCGGTGGCCGAGTGGGCTAGCGCACACCAGCTCGGAGCACGTGGAGCGAAAGCTCGCGCTGCAGAACCCAGGGATCCTGGGTTCAATCTCCACCCCTGCCCGTTTCAATCTGGATGAGCATCGTACCGGCATGCGATTGCGTATCACTACTGCGTGATGCACATTAAAGACCCCAGGCTAGCGGTCGTACTGCACTGGGTAAATTTCTCATCTACAGCTGAGAGACAAGTCGCCCGGTGAGGCCGACTAACTCCCGGCTGTATGAACTATATCCGGAACACAGTTTTTATACCATAGCGCTACGCGGGCCGGAAAAAAGATATTGAACTTAAGAATTAAACAGCAGTGTGAATGCACCTTTACAGCGCCTGTCACTGGCTATAGTCAGTGATGAGCGCTGGAAAGCGTCACTGTCCGCGACGGCTCAAGAAGCATGGGGGTCAATCAGATTGCGGCATTAGACGAAAAGAAGGCCGAATCAAGAATCACGATTCAAGAAGAGTGCAGATAATATGCCCACCCTGCGTTCCTTGAGCTGTTGCTGATCATTGTATACTTTTCTGCCAGGCTTCGGTCTGGCGTTCGTGGTGTACCCCGAGTCCGTCACCTTGCTCACCTGGCCCAACTTCTGGTCTCTCGCCTTTTTTGTGATGCTCTTCTTCCTGGCGCTCGCTTCGGAGGTACGTCCGGCGTTTTCCTAAGCAGTAACCTTTCCTGGGAATGTCATGTTAATAACATGACAGCAAAAGCTATCAAGTCATTCGGTTTTCTATAACGTTCCCTCTACTTCGCATCTCAAGAAATTAAAATAGCAGCCTATACCGCATCTATACGACCCCTTTTGGAATATGATTCAGCCATCTGGAACCCTCAACAAGCCTTCTTAAAAAAGAGTCGGAGTCTATTCAAAATGAAGCAGCCCGTTTCATTTCGCGAAATTACATCTACTCAGTAAGTGTAACCTCTTTAAAATCCGTCCTTCAACTTCTCCTTTTAACAGACCGTAGAACAATAAGCAAGCTGAAATAGCTTCACAAACTTTTCTATCGCTCTCCATCTCGTAAGCTGATCTACTATAAACCTGCTTTTGTTTATTTCTCGACGACTTCACCACTCCTCAAAAGTGCACCTTTACATTCCCAAGACTAATCTCCACAAGTTCTCGCCTCTTCAGCCTATATAACTACCCGAAGCCATTGTCACAATAATAGACCCACATAACTTCGTCGATAATGTTGTCGTTCATCTCCATCTGTGATAAGGTTCTTATTTAGTATTATTAGCGTTCTCTTTTTTTAGCAATGTCCCGCCAAATGCCACCCCCTCCCTTGTAATACCCCTCCTGGGTCTTAAGGGGAACCAATAAACGAAACATGCGGCATCAGTGCTTGACGACTTTAAAAATAATTTCCCCTGTCTTGTATACCGCAAGCATAACAATATGACTGTAAGATATCCATGGAGATAAGCATGATTTATAAGTTGATACACAGTACCAAATACGCTTATGTTAGCGAGGAACGCTTTCGGTATCATCACGCTATATATAGCAATCTTTGGCGATACCGGTTTAGAACGAACCCATCGAAGCTTCAAAGATTTGAATGGATCGTAAAGGCCTGACCACAGTAGCGGCGCGGAGGCTTACCACGTGCCGCTGGCTGCCGCTGGCTGCCGAACAAAACCAGCTTTCGCCCTCAGCGGCTTGCCGCTCGGCGCCGTTCAGGGAACCGGCCCGCGCGCGGTTGAGGTCTCGCCTTTTTTTACAGCAGGAGAAATGAGCCAATGGGAGGTGGCGTAGCTTGTAACGTTGCGATTCCACGACAACGCGCAAGCCGCTTCTCCGCGCGTCTTTCACGTTGCAAAGGCGCGTAGCGTAATTTCGTTTCGTCTGCAATCCCTATTTCGCCTAACGCTTTTTCAAACGGGGCGGTTTCTCGAAACTGTGAGACTTTTCTCCTTTCTATATGACAAGATGCAACCAAACTACCTAGATAAGGACGCTAAGAACAACCGATTAGAAATTATCGGAGATGAATTCGGAATAACAAATGAGTTTCTCCATGGCACTTGTTGCATGTCGACTGCGTTGTGACGGAGGTAATGTTGATTTGGTGACACTCTCGAAAGTAGCCTTTATCTCTGGCGCGCAGCCGTGGCGGCAAAGCACTGATTTGTCCCTCGGTGTTTCGGTAGCATCAACTCGGCCGGACCCAAAACCTGCGCATCCTTCCCTTCAGAGCGCGGCGACATCGCCAGATCAACGAGCAGGCTAGGGTGATCACATTCACGCTGATCAGCAGGTCATCATCGAGACCTGCCATGCAGGCAGAGAGTGCGGTTTCGACGCTGATATATGCAAAAGATGGGAGCCGAAACGGAAGAACCTAACGAAGAGCAGACAGAAAGCGCAAAAAATCCGGCGGAGGTGCGCGCGCGATCTCGAGCAGACGAGAAAACGCGCGACAAAACGGAGGCCAATGTGACCTCCTCGCCTTCCGACGCCGGACGGCGGTGCCGCCCGGCGGCGCCGACCGGCGGCGCCGTCGCCGCTAGTGTGATCAGGCCTTAATAGCGCTTGCCATTGCGACCGAGACCGATCCGCAAAACCTTGCGCGGTTTTGGCCGTCTGTATGTTGGTACCTCCGGCTAGCAGGCAGGCAAGACAATGGCGCTCCTTTCTCGGGATCTAGTGCCTTTAATGTGAACCGGACTTAATAATGAAAAAAGTAGCTTCCTCAAGCAATCATGAGCCATGGTTGTCCCAGTCTCGTTGTCGCGGTGCTGTCATTTTTGGTTGCTATGGGCGCATCCGACGAAAATGTGTGAACCAGCCTTATTTCAACGAACGCGATGGATTCACTGTTCCTACCTGTACGGCAAAAACCTTCGCAGGTCTCTCTGGTCGAGGGAGTCCTGACCCCGATCAAGGACGAGTTCCCGGCGTGCCAGAGACACCCGACGAGGCTGGCCTTCACGTTTTGTGCCGTGTACTTTTTCCTCTGTCTTCCCATGGCAACTAAGGTGAGTGGGACGCGCAGCGTGTTGGAACGACTACTACACACCTACAGGATGCGACCGTAAGGACTGGCACACTTGGCGCGCCTCGAAAAATTCGATCTCAACCCGTACATACGCGAAATTGGGTACGCAACCGTAATTTTGCAAGAAGGGTTCATGTCTAGTTATCTTCAGAGCTCGATACAGAAATGGCAAAATAATTTAAAAAAAAAAACAAAAACAACGACTTTGTTTTTTTTTTGGTTTATACCGATTGTTCGTCGTCTTCTCACTGATAATTGAGCTTACTCCCAGCTGGTCATTGTTCACTTATGCTGTTCAAATTATCAATTATCGCGATTATCTTGCTCATCGCCAGCCTCTGCCATTGGTTTTTAGCGTTTTTGAGTTCAGCAAGCCGCCCGAGAGGCGTATTTTTAAACGGTGGGTGACACGCGGCGTGGCAACACCGCTCACGCCAAATTGGCTGCTCCTCGAAGAGGACGCTGCGTCGTCACACACAGCAACGCGCGGTTGCTGAGCCTGCCGGCAATGGGCTTTGCGCGTTCTGGACAAGTCCTGAAAGAAAGAAAATATTAAATCATGTTAATTTCTATTTTCTTTATCAAAGACTCGCAAAAGTTATTCGCAAACAAAAGTGTTTCCTAATTACCACACTTGGAAAGTGAAGATCAGTTTAGTTACGCGTAGATTGAAAGCATTGTGTCCGAGCAGTTTCTAAGCAAGCTCTAAAACGTTTTGCTTCTTTTCACGGGATTTTAATTGCCATCTCAACAGAAAGTTTTGCTTTCATACATATTCTGATATAGAAAATGAATTTCAAGAATATTTTAGTGTTGGATACATCAGAATTATAAGTCGGAGACCAACAGCAACGGGAGTATTTTTGGGAAATATCATCTATCAGGCTCTCAGACATTCTTTTTCTTCTCTCTGCTTATACGCGGGTCCCTAGCTTAATGAGGCGGTGCAACGATATTCAATTGGAATGTGTTTTCACTTTACACGGGTTTACTGGCACTATTGGGATCCAAGTATACTCGCACGCAAAGCCATTGATCAAGAAACCATTTTGTTGCAGTGTAATTTCAAGGATAAAAGCGAACGTTTTCTGTCAGTCTCTCCTTTGCAAACGTTGATGACTAGGCGTGGGTGTCGCAGTGTCGGCATTGCCCACCAGCGAGGATATTTGAATGCGGCTCATAGATTGAACCCGAGCATTGCATGAGAACTCGATTTGTGGTCGTAATAATCGATAGGTCGAGAAGCACTCGCGTAGCTAGTGGCTCGATCGTCCAATCGTGGCAGTAACGACAATAGCCGAACCCTAACGATGTCTGGAACTCAGCGCGTGTCCCGTGCTTTGCCAACCTCAGAGCGTGGCTATGATCAACAATGGTGACATATAATCGGCTCCAAATCACGTGGCCGCTTGTTTTGGCTGCGAGTTGAGGAGGTGAACGCTGCTCGTTTTCAATTGATATTTTCTGCGACGTTTATTGCGTTGGGAGAAAAACGAACACGTGTTTCATCGGTCATATAAACGTCAGGGATTCGTTATAAGCGGTATTCGCGCAACGGTCAAAAATTGTTGCACCGCCTCTTTAACATGTTTAGGGTGAGCCAACAGAACGATACCAGTCGTTTGGGACAATAAAAACAAAAATACTAATGCCGGGGTTGTTGGTGGGCCTTTCAGAATGCGCCAGAAGCCCTGCCTCCATCGCGAGCTTTCTATTTGCGCTAATGCTTGGAGCTTTCCTGGGTAGGCCCAGCCGAAGCACAACGGAAGGCCACGATCGCGGGCTGGAAGCGGAGCTTCTGACTGACGTTCAGTGTCCTATGCTGCCTCATACATTCAAAAGTGGTCCCTAAAAGGCAACAAATGACGTCACAGAATGCCGGAGTGTCACGCTGTTGGATGTCGCGATCCTGGAGGCTCGTAGTAGAAGTTCTGGCAAAAAAGCACGAGCAAACGCGAGTGTCGCTGTCGTCACGCCGTCCCAACCCCTGGCTGCCGAAGGTTCCGTCGACCGACACACTGGAGAGGGACCTGCAGCGGAACAGGCGTCTGCCACATCTATACCACCGCTGCTGGGACGCCACCAGGATCGCGACAGGCGACCGCATGAAACTTGTATGACGTCATAAGGTGGAAATCGAGCGACCACTTCTTCTTGGACGGGGTAAAGACACCAGTCGGAGACGTGATTCGTTCTTCAGCATACTTATCGTCGCAATCTCTCGGAGAAGATGATGATCGGGACTTGGCACGCCCTGCGTTTCTTCAGCTGTCCGGTGATTATATACACTATATACAAGTAATATACGAGGTGTTTCACGAAAGGTGGACCAATTCGATATTGCGAGAACTACGCGTCGCAACAAAAAAAGACTTCTGTCGTTTTGGTCCTGGGGCAGCTATTAAGAAAAATTATTAAAGTTTGGGATAATTAGATTGTGAATTATTTTTGCGTAATTAACTTTTTTTAATATCGTGTTTAAGGGCATGGTTTCAATTAGAAAATTTCTCAGCATCATCGAAAAACACTAAATCAACAAGTAGCAGAACGATACAAGGCACGCGCACCAATGTTACCGCTTTCTGGAAAACCGCACAAATTCGACGGGTTTTAAGTTTCGGTTTGCAAGCGGAGCGCATCTCGACCCGACGGCACCGCGCCGCCGTGTAGAAATAGTGCAACCAACCTCTGCTGCGTCTGTGCGATCGCGCGAGCGCAGCAGAGGTTGGTTGCACTATTTCTCCACGGAGGCGCGGTGCCGTCGGGGTCGAGATGCGCTCCGCTTGCAAACCGAAACTTAAAAACCCGTCGAATTTGTGCGGTTTTCCAGAAAGCGGTAACATTGGTGCGCGTGCTTTTTATCATTCTGCTATTTGTTGATATAGTGTTTTTTGATGATGCTGAACAATTTCTAATTAAAACCATGCCCTTATACACAATATTAAAAGTTAGTTACACAAAATAATTAACAACTTAATTATCCCGGACTTTAATAATTTTCCTAAATCGGCTCCTGGCCCAGGACCAAAACGACACAAGCTTTTTTTTGTTGCGACGTGTAGTTTTCGCAATATCGAATTTGTCCACCTTTCGTGAAACACCCTGTGTATGTATATCAACTCTATATAGACTATATAGGTACACTATATTTGACTATAAGTTATATATAATGTATGTACATTACCTTTCTCTGACTATATATCTGAATCGTAGTGCACTGCTTTCAAATCGAGAAGTTAAGTTCATTTTTTTTTTTTTATTAAATATTTCAGGGTGGCATGTACGTGTTAAACTTCCTGGACACATACATAGGAGGAGTGCTGCTATTCCTGCTTGCTCTCTGCGAGGCAGTTAGCCTGTCGCTTGTTTACGGTAAGTTGGCAGACATTTCGGGCGCAATATTTTTTTGTGCTATCAATAGATTCGCCATAATGGATTGACATTTATTTCACCACGTCCGAGCAGCTGAAAGGTGGCAACCCACTCGCCGTCCTTCGGGGTACCGGATGGATTGCCGATTTTGTTCTTTTTTACCTAGTTTACTGGAAGGGTGTTTCTGTTGAGACTAAGCATTTTCTAAAACTAGAATGTTTGAGAATGAACGAAACGTTTTGTGGAAATCACAAAAACCCTTAAATCGGTTAATTTTAGGAATAGCTCACTCACGCGTGAAGCGCGTGAGTGAGCTGAATTTTATCACTCGAGCAACAGGCAAAAGACTGGCAATGAATAAAAATACGGATAACGTTTTTATCATCCGCGTTTTCATCCAATTGGTTAATTTAGGGGATTTCGGTGAGGCTCATAAAGTTTCTAATTAAAACCATATGTTTATTTTTACTAATAAAACTTCAATGAGTTAACATTAATTATTTATTTAGCAAATTAGTATTTTTTTTAAATTCTGGATGTCCATCTTGGCTGGCCTTTTGATTCCGAAGAAGTGCTTCTCTTTTTCTCGACCACTTATACTTCTTTGTATGTCCGTGCTTTCAATTACCATCTGCCCAGAGAGTGAACCGTTTTGCCCTCGACTGCGAGTTCATGATGGAATCGCCGCCGGGTAATCTCATCAAGCTCTGCTGGAAGTTTCTCTGTCCCATTGCACTCGTTGTAAGTGACACACACGTTCGCGTTTACCTTCCAAGTTCAACGCGAAGCAATTTCTTGTACGAAGCAATTTCTTGTAAATTGCAATTTATTACTTTTGAATTAAAGTAATCGCCTCGGCTCGAAGTATGAATCATGATATAGACAACTTTTTGCTCTATATGCTCAAACAGGCTATTGAAGAACTCTAATATTTACTTGCTTAGTTGGCGCCACAGATTAGCAGATTTCTCAACACTGGTGGCTTTGAGGAGATAGTTTTCACACACACACACAAAACAGCGATCAATTGTTCTCACTATTGTGTTCCGCTGTGTACGTCTTTTGATATGCGTTAGGCGTGTTTCTCAAGAATCTGCCTTACATTTGAAGAAAATAAATCTTTCATGCAGAACGCAGAGACAGCCAATCACTCCTAACAATAGAAGGATCTCAGCGGGTGAGCACAATCAGGATACGATTACGTGTGCAAAATGCGGCGCCCTCGGGCACAAGAGCGAGTGAAGCGTCCTCATTCGTCCTGCTCACATGAATTCTTTTTGTCTCATATTTCGAGCTTCGTCGTTCAGTGAGATACCTAAGTTGTTCGCCGTTATTGGCTGTACCCATGATCTGCAGGGAACGTAACTAAGAATCTTTCCGAGATAACTTTTAGCTTGGAGATATTCGATTTCCATGGTATGGGACCCACGCCGTTATTGAACTTACGGCGGTATTCAACTTACGGCGGTGTTCGACTTAGGAGTGTGTTGGACTCAGCGATAATAAAGTTAGAGCGGTATTCGAATTAGGAGCGGTATTCGACTTACAGCGGTATTTCCCTTACAGCGGTATTCAATTTGGAGAAGCATTCAACTTGAGAGTTTTTGACCCTATCCCCCGTCTCAAGACTCCGATGCAGGTTTTCCGCGAGGAATGAGCGCGGATAACTGCCTTGGGACAGCGCACTCCTTGAGCGAGTTGTCGAGTCAACAGATCACTGTGTGGAGGCTACGTTGTTTGTGCTGGTGCCACTGATACCGCTGCAAGGCAGGCTTGGGATGCGCCAGGCATAAACTAGAACCACGAAATAAGCTAGGCTTCAGAGTAACTACACTTCAGCCATGTTGGTGCTTAAGGTCATTTCTGCCAGTCATGTGAAGTTCCATCTGACATCTCGGGAAACGCTTTTCCGTCTCCAGAAATGTTTAAACGGTGCGCGACAGAGCAAATCAATGTCGCCCGAGCGCCCTGACGCCTGTGTCTAAAGCATAGGGAGTCAAGTTTTCGAATCTCAACAATCCCCAATTGTACCTGCTTTGCACTCAAAACAAAATCGCAACGCCCACAAAAATCAAAGAAAAAAACACTGGGATTCGCATTGTTGATATTCTAGGCGTCGATTATGGATAGCTCCGACATAACGCTTTCCCCTTTATATCCTTTCGACGTAGATCATCTTCGCCGCTGGGGCCAGCTCCTACGAGCGGCTCACGTTTGGCACCTACGTCTATCCTTCTTGGATAAGCATCCTGGCCGTCGTCATGGTGGCCCTCGTCTTCCAAATGATCCCTTCGCTCGCACTTCGCCACTTCATACGGAGTGGCAAGGTGAGTACCGCTTCGTATCCTAAGTTTCGGACGACAAACCTCCCTGGTTCCAAACGTGTCCAGGAACCCAGTGCACACGTCGTCACGTGTAAGGTGGTACACATTGTGATGCTTGTCATCTGTACTGTACCGCGTGCAAGTACTTGGTACTGGTTATTCGTATGGTGAAGTGCGCTAGTATATTGTGACGTCTACCAGGTGTGTGGTTCTACACAAAGGAGACGTTTCTCGTTTGCACCGTGTATCCTGTACCGCGCAAAAGTACAAGGTACAGTGTAAATCGTATGGCGACGTGCACCTCACCCTGTCTGCGGTAGCACACAGCGACATCTACCGTGTATACCATCATGTAGGATGTACCGCCATGAAGTACATGGTACAATAAAACGTAAATAGTAGGGTGATGTACACCATCCCATGTGTACAGTAGTACACAGTGACGTCTAGCACGTGCAATGGCATGCATCGTACTATCGATTGCGAATAAAATGTGAACGGCGGAAGGATTGGACAGAGAGTCACTTAATGTTCCTACAGTACCGAAACCAGGGTGTAAGATAGACAGGCGGGGAAACGGCCCATTGAAGCCTACCGCAGCGCCGTGACCGGATTGTGTACTCGTCTGTTTGCGGGCACCCCCGATTTGCGACAGATGGCGCTGCGGCGAAAAAGAAAAAATATCGGAATGGAATTTGCATGGAACTCTATGGGAGAGTGTGCAAAAAAAGCTGAGAGCACGACAGTCCTCCAGTGAAAATTCACGAGAAACCATCTCCATCAGTTTAGCCGGTCGCCACCGGTCGCCACCCGGAGGGAGAGTTCGCGGTGCTCCACATAGATGGCGCCACAGAAAAAGAGAAAACCGAGGGGGACACAATCCGGTCGCTCATTTGGCTCTCGTTTCCCCACCTGTCTATCTTACACCCTGACCGAAACCCTCAAGCTTCCTTTCAAAACCGAGTCGCGGCGCAGCAGTCGCATTCCCCAATATGGCGCTGCCCTGTGCGGTCGAAGCGAAGCGCGTTCATACAGTGTATCGTTCGTTCCCGTGTGAGCTGCTTCAATCCACTTTCCTGGCCTGTGACGACACTTATTTGTTTTTATTAAATTTCATGTCCTTCGTTACGAGCGGTGCGTGACTCGCTCTTACGTTGTTTCGTCTCTCTCTTTCTCGTCTTAAAACACATCCAAGTCGAGTGTTAGGCTTAGCGTCTGAGGTGTACAGTTGGAAGCGCAGCACCAGCGCAACCGGAGCAAGCAGACGAGCCGGCAATGTTCTTTGGCGAATCATATTAGTGCCTACGCAATATTTAAAAACAAATACGGAGAAAATCGACGCACCTTACGCTCGGTCCTAACATATGAGTTAGAACCAAGCGGAAGGTGCGTTGATGTTGAGTCACTGAATGTTCTCAGAGTACCGAATTCCATTCACTCCGATTGCCGGAAGCCAATGCCGCAGAGTCCAGTTCTGTTCGGCTGGTTTCGCACATGGAGGCAGTTATCAGTCGGCCATTTCGTGGATCGGCCCCTAACAACAAAAACCTATATAAAACGTTCCCGGTCAGCACGGGTGGGCACTGGTGGAAACTCTGGTTATCGATGCATCGATAACCAGAATGAAAAAGAAATAAGTTTCGTGACGATCTGTCTCGCAGTTAAATTATATTGTATGAATGGTCATAAAGTGGATAATTCCATCTGATCTCGAACCAAATGATCCGAGCAGAAGACACTACCGAAGCCTCGACAAAACTCACGTGCCTGCTCCAGACGTGAAGCAATGGAAAGACAGACTTATCAGCGCTGACGTCAGGGACACCGGAAACTCATATCCTGGCGAAAACACGAAAGCTGCGAGTCTTAACCCCGCACAAAACACCGATCTCGCACGGGTTTGCCAGCAGTCACCTGCCGCGGCGCTCGATGGGAGGGCAGGCCAGGAGGCGCTAGCGTCGAAATGAAAAAGCGAGTGTCGTGCGGGGTTTAGACTCGCAGCTTTCGTGTTTTCGCCAGGATATGAGTTTCCGGTGTCCCTGACGTCAGCGCTGATAAGTCTGTCTTTCCATTGCTTCACGTCTGGAGCAGGCACGTGAGTTTTGTCGAGGCTTCGGTAGTGTCTCTGCTCGGATCATTTGGTTCGAGATCAGATAGAATTATCCACTTTATAACCATTCGTACAATATAATTTAACTGCGAGACAGATCGTCACTAAACTTATTTCTTTTTCATTCTGGGTATGGATGCATCGATAACCAGAGTTTCCACCAGTGCCCACCCGTGCTAACCGGGAACGTTTTATATAGTTTTTTGTTGTTAGGGGCCGATCCACAAAATGGCCGACTGATAACTGCCTCCATGTGCGAAACCAGCCGAACAGAACTGGATTCTGCGGCATTGACTTCCGGCAATCGGAGTGAATGGAATTCGGTACTCTGAGAACATTCAGTGACTAAACATCAACGCACCTTCCGCTTGGCTCTAACTCATATGTTAGGACCGAGCGTAAGGTGCGTCGATTTTCTCCGTATTTGTTTTTAAATATTGCGTAGGCACTAATATGATTCGCCAAAGAACATTGCCGGCTCATCTGCTTGCTCCGGTTGCGCTGGTGCTGCGCTTCCAACTGTACACCTCAGACGCTAAGCCTAACACTCGACTTGGATGTGTTTTAAGACGAGAAGAGAGAGACGAAACAACGATAAAGCGAGTCACGCACCGCTCGTAACGAAGGACGTGAAATTTAATAAAAACAAATAAGTGTCGTCACAGGCCAGGAAAGTGGATTGAAGAGCTCACACGGGAACGAACGATACACTGTATGAACGCGCTTCGCTTCGACCGCACAGGGCAGCGCCATATTGGGGAATGCGACTGCTGCGCCGCGACTCGGTTTTGAAAGGAAGCTTGAGGGTTTCGGTCAGGGTGTAAGATAGACAGGTGGGGAAACGAGAGCCAAATGAGCGACCGGATTGTGTCCCCCTCTGTTTTCTCTTTTCTGTGGCGCCATCTATGTGGAGCACCGCGAACCTCCCTCCGGGTGACCTGGCGACCGGCTAAACTGATGGAGATGGTTTCTCGTGAATTTTCACTGGAGGACTGTCGTGCTCTCCAGCTTTTTTTGCACACTCTCCCATAGAGTTCCATGCAAATTCCATTCCGATTATTTTTTCTTTTCTGCCGCAGCGCCATCTGTCGCAAATCGGGGGTGCCCGCAAACAGACGAGTACACAATCCGGTCACGGCGCTGCGGTAGGCTTCAATGGGCCGTGTTCCCCGCCTGTCTATCTTACACCCTGGTTTCGGTACTGTAGGAACATTAAGTGACCCTTGTCCAATCCTTCCACCGTTCACATTTTATTCGCAATCGATAGTACGATGCATGCCATTGCACGTGCTGGACGTCACTGTGTACTACTGTACACATGGGATGAGTGTACATCACCCTACTATTTACGTTTTATTGTACCATGTACTTCATGGCGGTACATCCTACATGATGGTATACACGGTAGATGTCGCTGTGTGCTACCGTAGACTAGGGTGCCTACATGTCTGTCTTTGCCCCCAGAGGTGAAGACACCCATTGTTGCATTGAATGTTTCAGCGCGTGACGCTCTCGCGCACTCGGTGCGTGACTGGGGCGCTAAAATGGCGCCTCGCATTGTGGGCCAAAGCTACGCGCTCGAGCTGATTGACACCTCGGATTGCGCGTACTTCAACATGCATAAAGAAACGATTGGGCGTAAAGTGTGCTGAGATGTCACCACTCAAGCAAAAGCGCGCGTGTCTGTGAAGGCACTCTACCGCAGACAGAGGGTGAGGTGCACGATCGGCATACGATTTACACTGTACCTTGTACTTTTACGCGGTACATGATACACAGATGCACAACGACGAAACGTCTCCTTTGTGTAGAACCACACACCTGGTAGACGTCACAATATACTAGCGCACTTCACCATACGAATAAC
Source organism: Ixodes ricinus (assembly GCA_037355805.1). Lineage (NCBI taxonomy): Eukaryota > Metazoa > Arthropoda > Arachnida > Ixodida > Ixodidae > Ixodes > Ixodes ricinus. Next base: position 16,181 of record JAZHYW010049539.1, on the reverse strand, counting down.
CAGTACCAAGTACTTGCACGCGGTACAGTACAGATGACAAGCATCACAATGTGTACCACCTTACACGTGACGACGTGTGCACTGGGTTCCTGGACACGTTTGGAACCAGGGAGTTTTGTCGTCCGAAACTTAGGATACGAAGCGGTACTCACCTTGCCACTCCGTATGAAGTGGCGAAGTGCGAGCGAAGGGATCATTTGGAAGACGAGGGCCACCATGACGACGGCCAGGATGCTTATCCAAGAAGGATACACGTAGGTGCCAAACGTGAGCCGCTCGTAGGAGCTGGCCCCAGCGGCGAAGATGATCTACGTCGAAAGGATATAAAGGGGAAAGCGTTATGTCAGGCTTATCCATAATCGACGCCTAGAATATCAACAATGCAATCCCAGTGTTTTTTTTCTTTGATTTTTTGTGGGCGTTGCGATTTTGTTTGAGTGCAAAGCAGGTACAATTGGGGATTGTTGAGATTCGAAAACTTGACTTCCTATGCTTTAGACACAGGCGTCAGGGAGCTCGGGCGACATTGATTTGCTCTGTCGCGCACCGTTTAAACATTTCTGGAGACGGAAAAGCGTTTCCCGAGATGTCAGATGGAACTTCACATGACTGGCAGAAATGACCTTAAAGCACCAACATGGCTGAAGTGTAGTTACTCTGAAGCCTAGCTTATTTCGTGGTTCTAGTTTATGCCTGGCGCATCCCAAGCCTGCCTTGCAGCGGTATCAGTGGCACCAGCACAAACAACGTAGCCTCCACACAGTGATCTGTTGACTCGACAACTCGCTCAAGAAGTGCGCTGTCTCCAAGGCAGTTATCCGCGCTCATTCCTCGCGGAGAAAACCTGCATAGGAGTCTTGAGACGGGGGATAGAGGTCAAAAACTCTCCAAGTTGAATGCTTCTCCAAATTGAATACCGCTGTAAAGGGAAAATACCGCTTGTAGAGTCGAATACCGCTTCTAATTCGAATACCGCTCTACACTTTATTATCGCTGAGTCCAACACACTCCTAAGTCGAGCGCCGCCGTAAGTTGAATACCGCCGTAAGTTCAATAACGGCGTGGGTCCCATACCATGGAAATCGAATATCTCCAAGCTAAAAGTTATCTCGGAAAAGATTCTTAGTTACGTTCCCTGCAGATCATGGGTACAGCAATAACGGCGAACAACTTAGGTATCTCATGAACGACGAAGCTCGAAATATGAGACAAAAAGAATTCATGTGAGCAGGACGAATGAGGACGCTTCACTCGCTCTTGTAGCCCGAGGGCGCCGCATTTTGCACACGTAATCGTATCCTGATTGTGCTCACCCGCTGAGATCCTTCTATTGTTAGGAGTGATTGGCTGTCTCTGCGTTCTGCATGAAAGATTTATTTTCTTCAAATGTAAGGCAGATTCTTGAGAAACACGCCTAACGCATATCAAAAAGACGTACACAGCGGAACACAGTAGTGAGAACAATTGATCGCTGTTTTGTGTGTGTGTCAAAACTATCTCCTCAAAGCCACCAGTGTTGAGAAATCTGCTAATCTGTGGCGCCAACTAAGCAAGTAAATATTAGAGTTCTTCAATAGCCTGTTTGAGCATATAGAGCAAAAAGTTGTCTATATCATGATTCATACTTCGAGCCGAGGCGATTACTTTAATTCAAAAGTAATAAATTGCAATTTACAAGAAATTGAATCGTACAAGAAATTGCTTCGCGTTGAACTTGGAAGGTAAACGCGAACGTGTGTGTCACTTCACAACGAGTGCAATGGGACAGAGAAACTTCCAGCAGAGCTTGATGAGATTACCCGGCGGCGATTCCATCATGAACTCGCAGTCGAGGGCAAAACGGTTCACTCCTGGGCAGATGGTAATTGAAAGCACGGACATACAAAGAAGTATAAGTGGTCGAGAAAAAGAGAAGCACTTCTTCGGAATCAAAAGGCCAGCCAAGATGGACATCCAGAATTTAAAAAAAATACTAATTTGCTAAATAAATAATTAATGTTAACTCATTGAAGTTTTATTGGTAAAAATAAACATATGGTTTTAATTAGAAACTTTATGAGCCTCAGCGAAATCCCCTAAATTAACCAATTGCATGAACACGCGGATGATAAAAACGTTATCCGTATTTTTATTCATTGCCAGTCTTTTGCCTGTTGCTCGAGTGATAAAATTAGCTCACTCACGCGCTTCACGCGTGAGTGAGCTATTCCTAAAATTAACCGATTTAAGGGTTTTTGTGATTTCCACAAAACGTTTCGTTCATTCTCAAACTTTCTAGTTTTAGAAAATGCTTAGTCTCAACAGAAACACCCTTCCAGTAAACTAGGTAAAAAAGAACAAAATCGGCAATCCATCCGGTACCCCGAAGGGCGGCGAGTGGGTTGCCACCTTTCAGCTGCTCGGACGTGGTGAAATAAATGTCAATCCATTATGGCGAATCTACTGATAGCACAAAAAATATTGCGCCCGAAATGTCTGCCAACTTACCGTAAACAAGCGACAGGCTAACTGCCTCGCAGAGAGCAAGCAGGAATAGCAGCACTCCTCCTATGTATGTGTCCAGGAAGTTTAACACGTACATGCCACCCTGAAATATTAAAAAAAAAAATGAACTTCTTGATTTGAAAGCAGTGCACTACGATTCAGATATATAGTCAGAGAAAGGTAATGTACATACATTATATATAGCTTATAGTCAAATATAGTGTACCTATATAGTCTATATAGAGTTGATATACATAAACAGGGTGTTTCACGAAAGGTGGACAAATTCGATATTGCGAAAACTTCACGTCGCAACAGAAAAAAGCTTGTGTCGTTTTGGTCCTGGGCCAGGAGCCGATTTAGGAAAATTATTAAAGTCCGGGATAATTAAGTTGTTAATTATTTTGTGTAACTAACTTTTTAATATTGTGTATAAGGGCATGGTTTTAATTAGAAATTGTTCAGCATCATCAAAAAACACTATATCAACAAATAGCAGAATGATAAAAAGCACGCGCACCAATGTTACCGCTTTCTGGAAAACCGCACAAATTCGACGGGTTTTTAAGTTTCGGTTTGCAAGCGGAGCGCATCTCGACCCCGACGGCACCGCGCCTCCGTGGAGAAATAGTGCAACCAACCTCTGCTGCGCTGTCATCGCGCGACGCAGCAGAGATTGGTTGCACTATTTCTACACGGCGGCGCGGTGCCGTCGGGGTCGAGATGCGCTCCGCTTGCAAACCGAAACTTAAAAACCCGTCGAATTTGTGCGGTTTTCCAGAAAGTGGTAACATTGGTGCGCGTGCCTTGTATCGTTCTGCTACTTGTTGATTTAGTGTTTTTCGATGATGCTGAGAAATTTTCTAATTGAAACCATGCCCTTAAACACGATATTAAAAAAAGTTAATTACGCAAAAATAATTCACAATCTAATTATCCCAAACTTTAATAATTTTTCTTAATAGCTGCCCCAGGACCAAAACGACAGAAGTCTTTTTTTGTTGCGACGCGTAGTTCCCGCAATATCGAATTGGTCCACCTTTCGTGAAACACCTCGTATATTACTTGTATATAGTGTATATAATCACGGGACAGCTGAAGAAACGCAGGGCGTGCCAAGTCCCGATCATCATCTTCTCCGAGAGATTGCGACGATAAGTATGCTGAAGAACGAATCACGTCTCCGACTGGTGTCTTTACCCCGTCCAAGAAGAAGTGGTCGCTCGATTTCCACCTTATGACGTCATACAAGTTTCATGCGGTCGCCTGTCGCGATCCTGGTGGCGTCCCAGCACCGGTGGTATAGATGTGGCAGACGCCTGTTCCGCTGCAGGTCCCTCTCCAGTGTGTCGGTCGACGGAACCTTCGGCAGCCAGGGGTTGGGACGGCGTGACGACAGCGACACTCGCGTTTGCTCGTGCTTTTTTGCCAGAACTTCTACTACGAGCCTCCAGGATCGCGACATCCAACAGCGTGACACTCCGGCATTCTGTGACGTCATTTGTTGCCTTTTAGGGACCACTTTTAATGTATGAGCAGCATAGGACACTGAACGTCAGTCAGAAGCTCCGCTTCCAGCCCGCGATCGTGGCCTTCCGTTGTGCTTCGGCTGGGCCTACCCAGGAAAGCTCCAAGCATTAGCGCAAATAGAAAGCTCGCGATGGAGGCAGGGCTTCTGGCGCATTCTGAAAGGCCCACCAACAACCCCGGCATTAGTATTTTTGTTTTTATTGTCCCAAACGACTGGTATCGTTCTGTTGGCTCACCCTAAACATGTTAAAGAGGGCGGTGCAACAATTTTTGACCGTTGCGCGAATACCGCTTATAACGAATCCCTGACGTTTATATGACCGATGAAACACGTGTTCGTTTTTCTCCCAACGCAATAAACGTCGCAGAAAATATCAATTGAAAACGAGCAGCGTTCACCTCCTCAACTCTCAGCCAAAACAAGCGGCCACGTGATTTGGGGCCGATTATTTGTCACCATTGTTGATCATAGCCACGCTCTGAGGTTGGCAAAGCACGGGACACGCGCTGTGTTCCAGACATCGTTAGGGTTCGGCTATTGTCGTAACTGCCACGATTGGACACGATCGAGCCACTAGCTACGCGAGTGCTTCTCGACCTATCGATTATTACGACCACAAATCGAGTTCTCATGCAATGCTCGGGTTCAATCTATGAGCCGCATTCAAATATCCTCACTGGTGGGCAATGCCGACACTGCGACACCCACGCCTAGTCATCAACGTTTGCAAAGGAGAGACTGGCAGAAAACGTTCGCTTTTATCCTTGAAATTACACTGCAACAAAATGGTTTCTTGATCAATGGCTTTGCGTGCGAGTATACTTGGATCCCAATAGTGCCAGTAAACCCGTGTAAAGTGAAAACACATTCCAATTGAATATCGTTGCACCGCCTCATTAAGCTAGGGACCCGCGTATAAGCAGAGAGAAGAAAAATAATGTCTGAGAGCCTGATAGATGATATTTCCCAAAAATACTCCCGTTGTTCCTTGTTGGTCTCCGACTTATAATTCTGATGTATCCAACACTAAAATATTCTTGAAATTCATTTTCTATATCAGAATATGTATGAAAGCAAAACTTTCTGTTGCGATGGCAATTAAAATCCCGTGAAAAGAAGGAAAACGTTTTAGAGCTCGCTTAGAAACTGCTCGGACACAATGCTTTAAATCTACGCGTAACTAAACTGATCTTCACTTTCCAAGTGTAGTAATTTGGAAACACTTTTGTTTGCGAATAACTTTTGCGAGTCTTTGATAAAGAAAATAGAAATTAACATGATTTAATATTTTATTTCTTTCAGGACGTGTCCAGAACGCGCAGAGCCCATTGGCCGGCAGGCTCAGCAACCGCGCGTTGCTGTGTGTGACGACGCAGCGTCCTCTTCGAGGAGCAGCCAATTTGGCGTGAGCGGTGTTGCCATGCCGCGTGTCACCCACCGTTTAAAAATACGCCTCTCGGGCGGCTTGCTGAACTCAAAAACGCTAAAAACCAATGGCAGAGGCTGGCGATGAGCAAGATAATCGCGATAATTGATAATTTGAACAGCATAAGTGAACAATGACCAGCTGGGAGTAAGCTCAATTATCAGGGAGAAGACGACGAACAATCGGTATAAAGCATAAAAAAAACAAGGTCGTTGTTTTTGTTTTTTTTTAATATATTTTGCCATTTCTGTATCGAGCTCTGAAGATAACTAGACATGAACCCTTCTTGCAAAATTACGGTTGCGTACCCAATTTCGCGTATGTACGGGTTGAGATCGAATTTTTCGAGGCGCGCCAAGTGTGCCAGTCCTTACGGTCGCATCCTGTAGGTGTGTAGTAGTCGTTCCAACACGCTGCGCGTCCCACTCACCTTAGTTGCCATGGGAAGACAGAGGAAAAAGTACACGGCACAAAACGTGAAGGCCAGCCTCGTCGGGTGTCTCTGGCACGCCGGGAACTCGTCCTTGATCGGGGTCAGGACTCCCTCGACCAGAGAGACCTGCGAAGGTTTTGCCGTACAGGTAGGAACAGTGAATCCATCGCGTTCGTTGAAATAAGGCTGGTTCACACATTTTCGTCGGATACGCCCATAGCAACCAAAAATGACAGCACCGCGACAACGAGACTGGGACAACCATGGCTCATGATTGCTTGAGGAAGCTACTTTTTTCATTATTAAGTCCGGTTCACATTAAAGGCACTAGATCCCGAGAAAGGAGCGCCATTGTCTTGCCTGCCTGCTAGCCGGAGGTACCAACATACAGACGGCCAAAACCGCGCAAGGTTTTGCGGATCGGTCTCGGTCGCAATGGCAAGCGCTATTAAGGCCTGATCACACTAGCGGCGACGGCGCTGCCGGTCGGCGCCGCCGGGCGGCACCGCCGTCCGGCGTCGGAAGGCGAGGAGGTCACATTGGCCTCCGTTTTGTCGCGCGTTTTCTCGTCTGCTCGAGATCGCGCGCGCACCTCCGCCGGATTTTTTGCGCTTTCGTCTGCTCTTCGTTAGGTTCTTCCGTTTCGGCTCCCATCTTTTGCATATATCAGCGTCGAAACCGCACTCTCTGCCTGCATGGCAGGTCTCGATGATGACCTGCTGATCAGCGTGAATGTGATCACCCTAGCCTGCTCGTTGATCTGGCGACGTCGCCGCGCTCTGAAGGGAAGGATGCGCAGGTTTTGGGTCCGGCCGAGTTGATGCTACCGAAACACCGAGGGACAAATCAGTGCTTTGCCGCCACGGCTGCGCGCCAGAGATAAAGGCTACTTTCGAGAGTGTCACCAAATCAACATTACCTCCGTCACAACGCAGTCGACATGCAACAAGTGCCATGGAGAAACTCATTTGTTATTCCGAATTCATCTCCGATAATTTCTAATCGGTTGTTCTTAGCGTCCTTATCTAGGTAGTTTGGTTGCATCTTGTCATATAGAAAGGAGAAAAGTCTCACAGTTTCGAGAAACCGCCCCGTTTGAAAAAGCGTTAGGCGAAATAGGGATTGCAGACGAAACGAAATTACGCTACGCGCCTTTGCAACGTGAAAGACGCGCGGAGAAGCGGCTTGCGCGTTGTCGTGGAATCGCAACGTTACAAGCTACGCCACCTCCCATTGGCTCATTTCTCCTGCTGTAAAAAAAGGCGAGACCTCAACCGCGCGCGGGCCGGTTCCCTGAACGGCGCCGAGCGGCAAGCCGCTGAGGGCGAAAGCTGGTTTTGTTCGGCAGCCAGCGGCAGCCAGCGGCACGTGGTAAGCCTCCGCGCCGCTACTGTGGTCAGGCCTTTACGATCCATTCAAATCTTTGAAGCTTCGATGGGTTCGTTCTAAACCGGTATCGCCAAAGATTGCTATATATAGCGTGATGATACCGAAAGCGTTCCTCGCTAACATAAGCGTATTTGGTACTGTGTATCAACTTATAAATCATGCTTATCTCCATGGATATCTTACAGTCATATTGTTATGCTTGCGGTATACAAGACAGGGGAAATTATTTTTAAAGTCGTCAAGCACTGATGCCGCAAGTTTCGTTTATTGGTTCCCCTTAAGACCCAGGAGGGGTATTACAAGGGAGGGGGTGGCATTTGGCGGGACATTGCTAAAAAAAGAGAACGCTAATAATACTAAATAAGAACCTTATCACAGATGGAGATGAACGACAACATTATCGACGAAGTTATGTGGGTCTATTATTGTGACAATGGCTTCGGGTAGTTATATAGGCTGAAGAGGCGAGAACTTGTGGAGATTAGTCTTGGGAATGTAAAGGTGCACTTTTGAGGAGTGGTGAAGTCGTCGAGAAATAAACAAAGACAGGTTTATAGTAGATCAGCTTACGAGATGGAGAGCGATAGAAAAGTTTGTGAAGCTATTTCAGCTTGCTTATTGTTCTACGGTCTGTTAAAAGGAGAAGTTGAAGGACGGATTTTAAAGAGGTTACACTTACTGAGTAAATGTAATTTCGCGAAATGAAACGGGCTGCTTCATTTTGAATAGACTCCGACTCCTTTTTTAAGAAGGCTTGTTGAGGGTTCCAGATGGCTGAATCATATTCCAAAAGGGGTCGTATAGATGCGGTATAGGCTGCTATTTTAATTTCTTGAGATGCGAAGTAGAGGGAACGTTATAGAAAACCGAATGACTTGATAGCTTTTGCTGTCATGTTATTAACATGACATTCCCAGGAAAGGTTACTGCTTAGGAAAACGCCGGACGTACCTCCGATGCGAGCGCCAGGAAGAAGAGCATCACAAAAAAGGCGAGAGACCAGAAGTTGGGCCAGGTGAGCAAGGTGACGGACTCGGGGTACACCACGAACGCCAGACCGAAGCCTGGCAGAAAAGTATACAATGATCAGCAACAGCTCAAGGAACGCAGGGTGGGCATATTATCTGCACTCTTCTTGAATCGTGATTCTTGATTCGGCCTTCTTTTCGTCTAATGCCGCAATCTGATTGACCCCCATGCTTCTTGAGCCGTTGCGGACAGTGACGCTTTCCAGCGCTCATCACTGACTATAGCCAGTGACAGGCGCTGTAAAGGTGCATTCACACTGCTGTTTAATTCTTAAGTTCAATATCTTTTTTCCGGCCCGCGTAGTGCTGTGGTATAAAAACTGTGTTCCGGATTATGTTCATACAGCCGGGAGTTAGTCGGCCTCACCGGGCGACTTGTCTCTCAGCTGTAGATGAGAAATTTACCCAGTGCAGTACGACCGCTAGCCTGGGGTCTTTAATGTGCATCACGCAGTAGTGATACGCAATCGCATGCCGGTACGATGCTCATCCAGATTGAAACGGGCAGGGGTGGAGATTGAACCCAGGATCCCTGGGTTCTGCAGCGCGAGCTTTCGCTCCACGTGCTCCGAGCTGGTGTGCGCTAGCCCACTCGGCCACCGATCCCCTAGGCCGTACCCTGACAACGCCTATTCCCTGTGCTGTCTAGCTATATTTGTGCCGGCGGCAGTACCATCTGCTATTGACCAAGACCCGGCTCTGATGTCATGCCGCTGTGGTGGCGTTGTTATTGGCCGGGTGCATGCGCAGACGCGAATGAGGTACCTGCGCACGCGCAGTGCACACAGCTCGTTTGGGCTGGTTTGTAAGCCACCACTGCGTGCATCGACACCCGCCTTCTCCACATGTGGGAGGCCCGGCGCAGCCTGCTGAGGCGGTTGAAATGACAACGATGGAATCGTAAACTCAGGAGGCGAATCGCCCTATACTCAGAGCGGGGACAGCGAAATACGCCTCCTCGCTATGTAGAGAAAATCGGCTATACCTTTGAGACAGCTTGAAAGGAACGCTGAGTACTTCCAAGACGCGGAAGCTGCTTCTATACCTAATCAGCCCAGACAGTAGCAAACCGGAATCTCACCACAACATGGGTCCGAGTCATCCAGCAATTTTCAGGGAACAGGACGGACCTCCTCTTGACCCTCGAAGCCCGGTACTTTCCCACACAGGCATCAGAGCCGCTGCCACCTTATAACGATAATAATCCCCGGAGAAGGGGAACTAGGGGTTCAATTAGGACAAAAGCAAATATCCAAACAGAGCTAGGCGACTGGTGCGCGACTGTAAAAATCCGCCTGGTCCTGGTATAAAAAAGGGACCTCTCCAATTCCAGTGGAGCGCTCTACCAATCGAGCTAACCAGGAGTTAGAGGACAGTAGAGCAAATGGGTTTTATCGGCTGCCACCACTGTATACCAGGACCAGGTGGATTTTTTTCAGTCCCGCACCAGCCACCTAGTTGTGTTTGGAGAGTTGTGTTTCGTCCTTTGTCTCTCTTGTTCCCTTTCTCCAGTGGTTTTTATCGTTGTTCTTGTCCAGCTCGCTTGCACCTTTGCATTAATTGCATTATCATCGCCACCTTATACCGGCAGCCCAAGCGAGCTCCTTGATAAAGACATTCATCTATATGAAGTACCTGTGGCTATACAGGGCTTGAGACGCCACAGACTAAATCACCAATAAGGCACTCGTCAATCGTGACAGCCCCTCACTGTACTAGAGCTTACCGCTTATCTGAACAAAGTATGGAGAGAAGAAATTCTTCCCGAGGACTGGAAAACGGAGAAGGTCCGTGTCATTTCAAAGCCAGTCAAACCACCAGCCATTGAGAGCTTACGGCCCATTCCCTCACTTCGGACGTTGGAAAGCTCCTACAGCACATCATACTCAACCGGTTACAACCATGCCTGGAGGACTCGGGCGAAATTCCGACAACAATGGCGAAGATTCCATCCGCACCTCTTGACACAAGACATGCTATTTCAGCTGAAAAAGGATGGGATGGCACCAGTAACACACGATTTCCCCACCATCCTCCTCGCCCTGGATCTTCAAGGGGTGTTTGATAACGTCAAGCATACAATCCTACAGAGGCTAAAAACTGGTATGTGGGGCCAGGACGTAATGCTATATTAGAGATTTTCTCTCAGATAAAAAAGCCATCCTAAAGGTCGAGAATCAAGCTACGGGCCCCTTCCTAATGGGTGGGCGCGGTACACCACAGGAAGCAGTTTCATTCCCTTTCCTGTTCAATATTCCCCTCTTCCACTGCTCCTCGATAACATCCCATAGATCCGGCATAGCCTATACGGGGACGGCATTACCATCTGGTGGTCCACAGGGTCAATCGGGGCAATGGAGAGCCATCTGCAAGAAGCACTGGACGTAGTGAATGACTATGCTAAGTCATGCGGCCTTAGCTGCGACGCGGCCTTAGCTGCAACGCCCCCTTCCCCACAGAAGTCAGAGTTACTCCTGGTCTCATGGCGAAAGAAGCACCCACCCGGCTCGCCCACTATCAACATACAACTGAGGGGTCACACCATCGTCCCGTCCCAGAGCGTAAAGATGCCTGGAATGGCTTTTCAAGCGGATCACACAAACACCATACTGGTGAACAAGCTCAAGACTACAACAGACCATGTTACACACATGATCCGGTGAATTGCGACTAAGACAAAAAACATGTGGGAGGCGAAAGCGCAGACATAATGATCAGAAAGGAATACAAGAAGGCCGTGGGTCTTGTCATAAGCACGTCCATTGAACGCCTCCTCCGGCTCAGAGTGCACAATACGGCGCGAAGAGCTAATCGAGGAACATCTCTTCAAGCAGTAAGCGCGGTTGGGGGGTCACAGAAACGGGTAGATCCATACTTTCACGCCTGGGGCTCTCGGCCCCGTTCCTTCACCCGCCTCCTGAGACTGAAAGCCTATACCCTATGCCATCCGGAACAAGATCACACTACCTCCCCTACCTCGCAAAATGCACCCAGTGCACCACTCGCAGCGAAGGGAGGCCCGGGCACAGGCCATTCACAAGCAGAACGGGAGTCAACCCTCCACAGCCTACACGGATACGGCGTCCTCCCCGGAAGAGAGGCCACAACGCCCACCGTTATTATGAAGAACGAACATCAGAGTAGTGTATCAATCCCCCGAAACAACCTCCTCCAGTCCGAGGAAGCGGCCATAGCCCTCGCGCAAGCCGAAACCGAAGCCGAAGTTATCGTCAACGACTCTCAGCACTCGTGTCGCAACTTCGCTAGCGGATGAATTCATGCCAACACGCTAAGAATCATCAACCAGAAGCCACCAACGAGAGACGTAAAAATCGTCTGGGCGCACACCCACCATGACATTCCTGGCAGCGGGATCGCCAACCTCGTAACTCGAGATTTGACCCACCGTGCCGACGCCGAGGAAACCGAGCCCGCGCGAATGCACCCTCTAGTCTCGTACCAAATGATCACACAGCCTTACAAACTAACCTGGATAAAATATCCTACTGCACACGAGTCACTTTCTATGGAACAGGAGAGACTACTCCGAGCTGTACAGGTTAACACACTCTCCCACCCCTACAGAAATCATCTCATAGCCCCTACACGATTTCCCCCGCAATGCCGCTTCTGCGGAGAACCCGGGTCCCTTAGATATATATAAAAGGCTGCACACAAACAACACTATACCCCCAAACCTTACTCCACCACTGGGCTTTGGAGAGAGCTTTAGCGAGCTCCGACCTCGAGGTTCAGCTGTGGCTAGTCGTGAGGGCCCAGGACACGGCCTGAGCTCAAGGCATGTTGGACTAAGTACGCCTCCCGAAGCATCCTTCAGATAATACAGATGTTTATTCTCTCTCAGCTACGGTGATACTTCAGTCATTCGCGTGCGTTGAACTTTCACATTCGGCCAATACACTGTAAAAGCATCGCCTCTTTTATTCCAGAACCCTGTCAAATCGCAGGAGAACGTGGTCGCTGCAAAGGGAAAGCAGATCAGAGAGAGGGCGCGCGCAGAGGCTCTCTCGGGCAGCGCCAAACAAGTGCCCCAGATAACCTCCAAAACACCAGCGCGCTCCTTTTTTTCGTTCTTTTTTTTAGGAAAGAAAAAACATTTTGGAAGTCCCGAGCCCTTCTCTACTTTGAGCCTCTCTCGTTTCTCCACGCGCCGGTGGTCTTCTTTATTTTTCTTCGTTGCGGTTTGCTGTGGCTTCGCGGAGGCCACCGCGCATATTAGTGGCGCTGGCTGCATGGTTACCCTAAAGATCCTTTGATAAGGGCGTTTTTTACAGGTACCGTTAACCATTGTGGAAACGCGGAAGACCCGTGCCACGAGCGGGTGCTCCACCGCCATTCGCTTCGAAGGGCCGCTCAGTGCTGCGCCAGCATTTGCTTCCAAGGGCCGCTCGAAACACGGACTTCGTGCACAGGTGCATTTGACGCTACTTGCTAGACAAACGTAAACGCATCGAGGGGCTTTAGGTTACCCTCCTGGAGTAACTGTGCAATGCTTCGCTTGCGGAGGAGAGTATTGCAATAGTGCTCCCAGTGTGCAGTCCGAGTCTGTACTGCGCGATGTAACCGTTGTTGGGAGTATGATTATTAATCATACTCCCAACATTTGAGAATAAAATTGACAAGTCACGACGAACAGGCTTGGAGTGCACGTTCATTTCTAAAATAAAGGGGCGTCATTATCACCACCTGCAAACGTCAACTCAGACGAGGTTTGAGCACTGGCCCAATCACTGTTTGCTTCCACTTCACATCTGAGTCAGTAGCCAGCGAGTAGACATAGCATTTTTTGTTTATGAACAGCTTGTTATAACGTATAATAAAGGGACGGTTCTGTGGCGAAAAAATTTTGTTGGCTCTCTATTTTTGTGTTTTGGTTTTCTTTTCACACCTTTTACGACATGCGGTGGATGAAATTAGATTTCAAAATCGCTTCATAGTCCCTTTAATGCACGAGAGCTTGTGCCGCCAAAATGTGCCGTAGAGCAAGGAGCTCGCGCTTGTAGCCTTTCCTGCAGAACATCATAAGGTGAAATAGAGTATAACTGAAGTACGCCAGCTCAGTTGAACTCAATGATCGTTAGCGGCTCAATGACAGTTGGCACCGCCGTGTACTTTAGGCCGATCGCGATTGAGTCAACAGCTGTTGACTTATGACAATAAAGAGCGCTTTGTGTAACTAGAGTACAAGTCACTCCACGAGCCAGCCATACGGCCGCGAAATGGCGACATTCCAACGGACTTCACAGAACGCCACCAGGCGCGATCTTGAAATTTGTTCATTCGTTTTAAAGTTAGTTTTCTTGACTTTTCTACCGGCAGCCCCAAAACACTAGTCTAGTGTTTCTGGGCTGCCAGCATCATCGTATACCATATCTAAACAAAGAAATTAGTGCAACATTTTCGTTTCCGTACGCCCTTTAAGGAACCTTCCAGTTCGTTTGATCTTAGTGTAGGAAGCATATTTGCTACCGCAAAGCGAGTAACATGCTCGGTCCGAAACTGGGCCACTGCAAGATCACTTTCCCGCATGAATATGTGATCCAGCTCGGCGCACGTGATTGCTTCTTCGCCAATTTGGAGTTGGCGGCGAAAGGCAAAGCAACCCGATAATCTGGCGCTGCAAGCAGAGCCTACAGTGTTACTCTATCTTACCACAGAGGCGGCTCTGCTCTACCATATTTGTCACCATTCGGCACTGCTCCTCGCCGTTTTCCGGCGGCACCGCGTTCAATGGTCGTGGAATTGCCAGCCTTTCTAGAACAAAGGAGACCATGGTAGAAGCCTAGCCTCCTCTATACTCCTGAAGCCTGGCAGTTCGACGGCGGAGCCATAGGGTGCCCGGTCGCAGATTTGAGCGGCAGGATCTTGTAGCACAAAGCATCGAGGAGCCATTTCTAGGGGAACCTGGACGTCAGCGCACAGCTTTTGCGGCGGCGAGGGCCCGAAACACACTCGTTCGCTCGGGAGACGAGTGTTTCCGCGTCTCGCCGCAGCAGGGCGCCAGTCACGTGGCTCTCCTCTCATCCGTTGTCTGCCGCTACACCTTTTTTATTTCGGCGGCCGCTTCTCGTGGCGATCTGTCAGGCTTTGTCAGTATACAGGAGTCTATGGTAGAAGGCACCGAGCGCGAGCTGGAGACCGGGCATTTGAATAAAAGAAAAATGAATAAACACCCAGTCGTTTTTGTTCTGTCCGTGAGTACGATGTGCGCGACCAAAAGTGTCGCTATGGTCGGCCTTCCTCAATTGGCCAAACCACGGGCATATATGACTATTGTCAGAGCGTCAACTTTGACGGCGTTGGTTTAAAGGGGCCGTGCAAAAATGCTTGGACTTCGGTCAAATAATTGTGGTAGTTGTTTCCTGCCACGTCAGGATTAAAGAACTAAAAAAACAATTTTGCCTGCGCGCATTAGTGTAAAAAAATTGTCAAACATTTGACTTCCAAGTCACGTGAGAAAAGTGACTCGTTGCTGGGTACATTGGGACAGGGAGTATCCGGCTCAGGTTCCGTTCAGAGCCTTCAGCACGTGCGGTCTTTGTTAGTCTGAGGGATGTTGGGAAATATATGTATGTATGTGTGTGTGTGTGGGGGGGGGGTTGAAAAGCTAAATTTGTTGTAGGAAAGTTGGACTGACAGTAGCAACGGGGAGAGGCTCAAGCGACAAATAGTTTTTTTTGTTTCTTTTTCACCTCGGACATACGTCACTGAAGCTGAATATAGTACAATATTTGTAAAATATACCATTATATGGAGCACGTACAGGAACATCTTGCCAACTTATTGCGATGCACTCAGGTGTGCGTCGCGCATAGTTCTCATGGCAATGCACCTCCTCGCGGCTTAAAATCGCGAAATATTCCCGTTCTTTGCTTTATTATAACGCCACGGAATCGCGATATTTAAAAAAAAAATGAGAGGGCTTTACGTCTTTCGTAATAAAATAAACAATGCAAAAATTAAAAAAAAATCCGCAAATTTCTTTGAAGTTAAACTTCTTGATTTTTAAAACCGCGATTTTTAAACGCTCCATTGAACTTGTCGTCACAACAAATAACAAGTAACCAGGACCAAACTTCCTGACTTCAAGGAAAGGCAGATCCTGGTCCTCAGGTCACTTATCGGATAGCATAAGAGAGCACCACCGAAACATCTTGGCGCTAATAGGAACTGGTTGACGAGTGAACAGACCGGCGTCGACCACGTCAGCAACGGCAACGTTGAGGTTGTGCGCCATGTGACCCAGCACAGAGAAGACGACCATTCCGGCGACGAAGCTCACCAAGAGATCAGCGAAGGCGATGATGTACACGTCTCTGAAACAAAGAAGTTTCACCGAGCGCTTCTATGAGGTTGCATCGATGAGTTGCGAGACGTCACGTCTACTGGCGACTCCAGCGAAATCGACGCCGCGTAGCGGCAACGCCGAGAAGCTCAAGAGAAGAGGT
Source organism: Ixodes ricinus (assembly GCA_037355805.1). Lineage (NCBI taxonomy): Eukaryota > Metazoa > Arthropoda > Arachnida > Ixodida > Ixodidae > Ixodes > Ixodes ricinus. Next base: position 421 of record JAZHYW010049539.1, on the reverse strand, counting down.
CGTTTCGACTCTGACTGTTATCGGTGCTTTGTTCTCGTAGGCAGCATAGAAACAAACATCGTTTCCGGTAATTATTTTTACGCTTCTGCCCTGTCATTCCTACGCACTGACTGGAAAAAGGTTTTTACCGTCGAAAAGTCGCTTTGCATTTATATGTAACACCGATTTTACGCTGCAGTGCAAGAAATATATGGTGGTCCTCGTTCTGAACGACGAAAACGACCTCCTTTCGTCCGCCATTTTGCCTGACCAGCGCTCCCCCTATAGTTCTCTGGAGTCGCGAATAGACCACCACTCTCTTTACAAACAAATCTGCCATTGCCCACACCATGTGTGGCGTGCGCTGCGCGTGCACAGAAACCTGATTCGCGTGAAGCACCCGCGCATGCGCACGTTCCAACAGCTGCGCCAGCCCAGCGGC